>OX328129.1:18257311-18409370 GCA_946811695.1 Gonocerus acuteangulatus | reverse complement strand
GAGAGAGAGAGAGAGAGAGAGAGAGAGAGAGACGGAGAGAGAGAGAGACGGAGAGAGAGAGAGACGGAGGAGAGAGAGAGACGGATGAGAGAGACACGGAGAGAGAGAGACACGGAGAGAGAGAGACAGAGAGAGAGAGACAGAGAGAGAGAGAGAGAGAGAGAGAGAGAGAGGCATATACCTATGTTACTTCTTTGGAAGTAATTGATTCTGAAGGGGACGTAATACAGAAAAAAATTAAAAATGTGTTAGTTTATGTTAATTTTTTTTTTTTTTTTTTATGAGCACATCCATCTTTTTGCTACTCTCATCTTTTTGCTCTGCATAATATATAAAATATATCTTACTTATACTATTACTTGCACAAGTATTCACAAAGCCTGGCCACCAGAATACACCATTTAACGCACAAATTTAGCATAGCGTCCCATTAGCACTCCTATGTTTTAATGGCATTACCTTCTGTATAACACTGCAACTACACTTTTATATTTTTGCCTCGACGTTGTCACCTCAATGCTACACATATAAATTTTAATGGGTTTATTTTTGGTATCCAGCAGGATCGGCAAAGATGTTGAAAACATTGTTTAAAAAGTCTTTCACTAGTGCATTCCTTCAAAAGCGCCTCTTAGTAAAATGCAAAAAATATCAGGCTAATTCAATTTTTTACTGAGCCACTCAGTAGCTTTTGAGAAACGTAACAAGTAACTAATTGATTCAGCTCTAAGTTTTAGAGCATGAATGAAAAAAGATAATAGTATGCACAAAAATTTCACTTACAGGGGTTCTTTAGTTCGTATATAACCTCGGATGACGTCTTCAGACAAGTAAGCCATTTGGACTAGAGTGCTCTCGACAAACTTGACAGTAGCTTCAGGAGTTTTAATAACAACTCCTGTGTAAACTGTATGCTGTCGCCCACTTAACCTAAAAAGGAAAACAAACATTGAAAAAATATAAAACTGGTTGGAGATAGGGGTATAGATACCATAACACAAGTCAACCTTTGATCTAAAAAAAAAAAAAACACTCAGAGTGGTATGGTCCTTATGGGGGTTTTTGGGATCCCTGATTACGAGAAGGGTTAACCTTCATCACATTAGATTCAAGGTCATTTGAAGGTCAAATAGAGGGGAAAACGTAGACAAAATTCATGCGTATGTTTTTAAGGCCTCTGAGTCTGAACCTGTAGTTCGTTTGACTCTCACTGCCTCCGAGAAAATGAATTTTTTCTACGTTTTTTCTCTCTCTCTATTTGAGCTTTAAATGACCTCTAGGAAAATGCATAAAGGTCAAACAGACTACTGATTCGGACTCGGGGACCTCAAAAACATACGCATACAATTTTTCAGACTTTTCCGACGGGTTTTTCTCTATTTGACCTTCAAATGACCTTGAATCTGATATGATGCAGAGGGCATCACCAACCATCTCATTGTAATCAGAGATCTGAGTGTTTCTTTAGATAAAATGTTGACCTGTGTTTTCAAATAAAAAAAACATTACTTAAAAGATATATTTTTAATTGGCAACTTATATTCTGAGCGTTTGACAAAAGAATTATTCGTTAACACATTGGTCAGAGTGTACACAATTATAATAGTATACATATTGAAAATGTGTACATTCCAACCAAGTTCAAAAAACAAAATAACATACTGCTTTCTACATTTCTTGTATTCCGCTAAACACTCATAAATTCTATGTAAAACCTAAAGAGGCTATTTAATCGATGGCTGAATTAGACTGAACCAACTGGATATTTAAGGGTGATGTGTTTTTTCTATCCGCACCCCAACCAATAAGGTCTACATCCACTGCCTCGCACCCACAGGTACAGGGAGTTTTTCATGTCTTTGGTTATGACAGATTTGTTTTCATTAGAGGTCATCGGAATCAAAACCTGAGAGAAGTTTCATGAGAATGAATTACAATTTTCTTTAAACATTAGTTTGAATAAATAAATTTCTTTGATCTTTATTGTTGTGTTTTTAGACTGAACAATATAAAACCCAAAATAGTTCAGAATCCACATGTCGAGTTTAAACTTATTCAAAATCACTCCTATAACAGGCCACAAAGGCCTAGAGAGGTGATAGTGTAGGGAGTATGTGATTCCTGACCATACTGCACACTAGAGAAATAGTGCGGTCAGTATTAAGCTCTGGTTGCCTGATTTTTCCGTTTGCAGGTACCTATGAATAAATTAATTAAATTAAAGGCCGGATAGGTCAGGGACCTGAATCCAACCCACGAATGAAAGCACTAGAAGATAATATTTTATTGTGCTCGAATATTGAACACAGGCCTTCCAGCAGATTAGTCGAGTGCTCTACCATTGAGCTAACCTCGCTCCCTTAAAATTAATAATTAACATAATTTAAATCATCATATACATATATTTTATATTTATGACATATTATTCATACACACACACACAAAGATTAATCCTTTGAAAGTACACACAATTTTTCAATTTCTACTTAACTGTTCAAGGTATTTGAATGCCATTTTTGGATCTTCTGGTTTGCCATACAGCTTCCCATCTAAAGATACGACGGTATCGGCTCCAATTATAATGTCAGGTGGATTCAAGTCGGAGCTGCATCGCTCTGCTACATCGAGAACTTTCCTGTAAGCAGTTTCAACAGCGTACTCCCCATGACTTTGGAATTTTTTGGGATCCAAATTCTCTTCGAATAATGATGGCACAATCTCAAAATTCAAGCCCTGCAATTGAACAGAAATTGAGAGAAGACATCTGAAAATGTTATTAGTGACATTAATCTTATAACAAACTGAGGGAAAATGCAGACCACATAATTTGAGCTACCTATAAAACAGAATAATGTAATTTTCTCAGTCAATAATTATATAATGATACTAATTACGATTAATTCTAAGTTATACATCAAAATTGAAAATAACAACTTGAAAATGGTGCTTTTGACCTAGACAATCTAAGCATCTTAATAAAAAAAAAACTTGAAAAACAGAAAAAAAAAATGTTTTGCTTTATCATTTAAGTCTGAAAAAAAAAACAATTAAAGGATTTATATTTAAAATTGAATTTTTTGATCAAAAGATAATTATTGAAGAACATTTTTTATTAAAATTTGAATCTCAAAATAGATATTTTGGCTATTTGTGTAGAGTAGAGAATGTATAAGGAGGGTTATGCAGTCAAAATAATATTTTTTCTTTAATGTATTGTCCAATTTTTTTTGCCAATCCAAAAGGCACTCCTCATAGTTCAGTATTTAATTAAATTTGAGAAGGGGGGAGGAGGGTACATCAGTAAAACTAACAGTTTTGCTGTTATAGACACACCTCATAAAAGTCAACTCATTCAAAGATATTATATACAACATTATAATTATTCAAGATAAAAGATGAGATCTTAAATAGCTTAAATAAAATAAAAAATATTTATGTCACAAAACAGGCCTATCTCTTTCATGATTCAAAAGGAATCAAAAATATTAAATTACTTACAGCATTCCGTAAAATTTCACTTCTTCGCGGAGAGACGCTGGCTAATATTATTCTTTGGAATTCCAAAGTATGCCTAATTGGTTCTAACATATTTTAATAATTCTAAGCCTTATATCCTAGATTAAGGTGGTAGAAACATGTGTTTGTTAACTTGAATTTACTTTGACACTAGCGCCGAGAATGATAAGAAGTGATAAGGTGTATAGATAATAGATAAGCAAAGAGATATAAGACAGCATATAAGTACATTTAGAGTTTAAACTACATGTTCTTGCGTCATTACCTTTTCTTTGGGCTATTCATTGAAAAATAGAGAGAAAACTTTATTACAAAAAAATAAAAATACATATTTCATTTACAGTTTTGAATACTATAACTTGTCGATACCATCCAACCATATTGGAATTTTCAAGAAAGTCTATTCTCTTTTAAAGATGAATTCAAAAGCTTACAGATATAGGTATTCTGAAGTGAAATGAAGCCACTTTATAAACGAAGTTAGGTCCGATTAAAGAGAAGATCAGCTCAAACTAAATTTCATTTTATTATTTCTCGAGCTCTTAATAAACAACGAGAAGTGAGAGCCAACTACCAACTAAGGCGTATACATTTAGGTAACATGTAGAAAAAAATGTGTTAAAACCAATTATTTTTTTGAACGTCTTTGTTTTAACTTTCACTATTGTCTAAGGATAGGTCATTAAAAAAAAACACCATTCTCCTTTTTTGTGTTATCTCGTCAGTCTAATTTCATTGGTAATTGCATTTTCTTCAACAAAACATCGCAAGTCGACGTCATAAGCAGCATTACCTTCCTATACGGAAGGAGGAAAAACGCATGAAACACACTGCTAAGTAAAACATTTCAGTGCCATAAACTTCACGAACATTAATACATATAATAACAAAACAAAGCCATGTGACATAATTTTTAGATCTTTCTCAAATTAAGCACTCCTTATTACGTGTAAATTAATTCAGGTTAAACGTTACATTCTTTTTTTTAAATTCGATTATCAGTTTAATATGTCTTCTTTTAAGAGCAAGGCCAAAGTAAGTAAACTAGAGATAGCAAACAACAACTTCCATGAATGAATATATCTTACTTAAATCACATGAAATATAACAACTGTTCTCATAGACATTCACGGTCCATATTTTAAGGACTTCTATTCATGATAAGACCTTGAAGGAGTGGTGATAACCGACATTTCGCCAGATCTTCTGCCGCCTTCGTCACGGATTCTTCTAGAATAAAGATTAGTTTGAGTCGGGGCCATTGGAGGCTTCTAGATACTTCTGATTGGTCTACACTTTCAGAGATATTGGGTTCCGTGCAGCTAATAAAAGTTTCTGCCCTCCTCGGGTTGACGTGTCTATAATTAACTTAATCTAGAACCATGGTCTTCTCGTGGTCTAGTGGCTAGCGCCTTTGATTCAGAATCGGGTGATGGTGGGTTCGATTCCCACCGGCGCGGCAGGAATTTTCTCATTCCACGGCTCGTTGGGAAACTTCCTCGGCGCTAATGGCCTTTATGTCTCGATGCACCATTCGAATTTCAATAGAGAAGAACCATCTTCTCTATTGAAATTCTGAGGATGTTTCGCAGCTATTATCTGATGAGTTGTCGAAATTGTGTTACAGGTAGGCTGGGATGCGTCCAGTATTTTTACTTATTTTACGACGAGTTTATGCGATAAGCTCATGATAAAGGCATTTGGGTTGTCAGTCTTATAACAGGTATATATTCAAAAATAAAAAACATTACATGAAAAAACTTGAGAGAAACGAATAAAAAACAAAAAATTACTAAAATTCATAATGTATAAACACATTTTTTGTTAAGTCTCGAGCACTCTGAGCCGAGGGTTCGACTCATACTAGGGAAAAAAGACATTAGCCCTATCTTGGCTTATAAAAGGGTGGCAACCTTTTATAAGCCAAGATAACCCGTGCCAAAAATATGTATAATATATAAGTGGGCTTTAAAGTTTGAATACATAAATGTTCATATTAAGCACTCCATGCCTAAGGTCTTGGGTTCGATTCCCACTTGAGGTGGTGGCCTATCTTTCGAAAAAAGAAAATGCATCAGCCCTATCCTGGCTAGAAGTGGGTGGTAACCTATAGATAACCCGTCATTAAATTAGATGTCCATATTAAATGGACGTTACAATTTAAATAAATAAATTTTAATATAATATACAGAATTGTTGTGCTTTTAAAATATTCATGTCACAAAAATTAATAAATTAAATAAAATGTTAAAAAAAAAAAAATTATTCCTGTTTTAAAATAGACTAGATTTGTGTAGATGTATGTTATAGTATGTATTAATGTCATCGATATTTCCTTTCAGATTCATTATTATGTATATTTACATAATAAGGAATAATATTATCCCTTTATTATCATACTGTAATTTAAAATTATAATTTATTTATTTCAGCAAAACTGTAAGTCCTACTTTCAAGAAATGTATGCGGCATTATTTCGAAAGAAAATAACTACGCAGTACGACTATTCGAAGCTGAGCAAGACTTTGAATTTGCTTGATGTGACATTTTTAAGCATTGGGACTACTTTAGGGGTGGGCCCCTACATTTTCATCGGGGAATATGCTCAAACTATGGGCCCGGCCATGATACTTGCTTATTTGGTGGCGGCCGGTGTTGCTTTTATGTCAGGTAGGATTCTACAATTTATTTCTTTTTACATACTACATATATTTACAACTGCTTTACCTTGATGAAGATCGTGTGTTGGTGATAAAAAATAGTTGACTAAAAAGTTCGTCAAGCAGGAGCTGCACAAGTAAGCTCTTTCCTCATAATTTGGGTACCCCCTCCTAACAAACCGATTTAGTTTATATTTACAACCCATTTTTCTCTGTAGATTACCATTACTAATACCAAGTTTCGTTAAAATGTAACAAAAACTACTGGCATGGTCAAATTAGTGTTTTGGGTTCGGGGTAAACCCCCCCCCCCCCCTTCCGGTAGACCGATTTTGGTGGTTAACAAACTCGTTCAATCATTTGCTAAGTGAACGGTGTATACCAAGTTTCTTGACGAAAAAACAAAATTCTGGCAACTATCGTGTTAACAGACACACACACAAACATATATATATTTTAACGGGGGTCATTATGTATATAAGCCCTTGGTTATTGCCTGTACAAATGGAAAAGTTCAATTCCGCATGCGCGAAATTTTGAAAGGAATATTCCCGACGGTTCCACCATTTGCAAACTCCCAATTCAAGGAACATTCTAAAAACTGATTATGTCTCGTTTAAGGCTAGGGAAAGCCTTGAGAGGTCATAGAAAGGAAATAGTGTCTAATATTTATCAATACTTAGCAAAACATAAGACTAAAAACGTTTTAAACCTCCTAGTGATATGGTAATAACAGAGAGAATTTTCACCACCAGCATAGGCTACACCATTTTCCCTCCAAATAAACCATCTATTTGAACAGGCTATAGGTTAAATTGTTTTTAGCCTTAGCTTTGTCTAAGTATTAATAAATATTAAACACTTGACCTCTCAAAGCCTTCCCTGGTCCTAAACGACTTTTTTTTTTAGTTTAAAGTAGCGTGTGTTGTTCATTGTAATGTAAATATAAATGGTGGAACCGTCGGGAATATTCCCCTCAAAATTTCGCGCATGCGGAATTGAAGTTTGCCGTCTATCTGAACAGACTATAGCTTCCACGTATTTACCATCTTTGATATTTAGTACGGAAAGGCATATATTCCCCATAGATATTGATTTGAACACAGCGTAACAGGTTCCAAGTATGAGGTCGGCATTCCGAGACAAAGGCTGGCTCTGGTACGGTTAATGTTGCGGGTTTAATCAAAGGTCAGGAAATAGGATATTTGTTTTCTTAACTAGACTTGTGTAATTCGATCTAGACACTCCTCTAACAGAGAACTAACTGAAAACACGCTACTTTTCAAGGGGACTCAAACGATCAAGATTGAGTTATTATGTTTTTTACACTATGTATGGATTCTTAGGAGATAATAGTGTACTTAAAGCATTATTTTCCATTTTCCAACTTACCATCTTATTCCCTGTTGTTTTGGTATAAATAAATATGCTATACCAGTGACTAAACTGGAAAAAAACATTACAAAAGTGTTCGCTGGCGTTCATGCATGCGCAGTGGCCATGTATGAAAAAGAAGACTATCTCGTCGATACAAAAGCAAACTAACGAATATGAAAAAATGCATCTTTCATTGTCCATCTTTAATAATTTCTGCTGGACTTATTTACGGCAAATTCTTCAATCTGACTTCACTTTATTCAAGGGAAAGTATTCCACTATCAAAAGGTCAAATCTGCCGAATATTTGACTGTCCAAAAAAAGGTTATGAATAAATACTTTTCCACTCTGAAAAGTGGTGATTTTCATATTCGTTAGTTTGCTTTTGTATCGACGATATGTCTGACACAAAAAAGTGACCGCTGGCGTTCATGCATGAGCAGTGGCGTTCGCGCATGCGCAGGGCGTTTGCGCTTGCGCAGTGGCCATGTACGAAAAAGAAGACTTTAAGTTATACAGTACATTACATAGGTTTGTCGGGGGGCCCTAAAACATATTTTTTTTTCGTTCATTACACCTTTAATCTGTGTTAACACATAGATAAAAACAGGTGTTTCTGTGTACGATTCCTATAATGGCACCTTTACTCTACTTGATGATTAGTTATCTGATGATGATTGAAGACTGCGGGACATTTATAGCGGTACTTCGGTCCCATGGTTCAGCATTCTGGAACAAGGGTGTTGTCTTTCATGAATAATCTATTAAAACCAATATTCTGATTCAATAATCTGTCTAGCTGCCTGCTATGCGGAGTTGACCAGCAGATCAGGAGGGAGTGGAGGCGCTTACACAAGTGCCTACAACTTCATCGGAGAACTACCAGCTGCTATAGTTGGTTGGCACTTGAGTCTACAAAATATCATTGGTAAGATTGGGTTGTTTATTCAAAAGTTATCACATTGAATTGAAATTGCTATCCCTAGAATTTCGCTACTCACGGAAAGTTCAGCATACAGTCTAAACTAAAAGATTTATTATATATGAGGCGGAAAGTATATAGAAAAACGCGTAAATTAATAATTATGATTTATTTATCCCGGCTCTACTAGTTTCGTATTCTTAGTGCCTCGAAAGGTGCTAAACTCAAAATTATTTACAACCAGAATAGGCAAGCCAACCTTTTACTATAAAGTACACGTCACGACTCCTAGTATTTAATTATGACCTGAAAGGCTAAATATTATGTCCCTGGGAGGTTAGAGTCCTTCCTACAATTCCCTCGTTAAATCAGGGAAGATCACTCCCAAGTCATAAATTCTATCCCAAAAAATTGGACAGACGAGATCCTAAGTCTTTTCTTGAATTCCTCTCTAATAAATCAAGAAAGGCCAAAGTGCTTCCATCCATTCATCCCCAATATACAGGTATCAGGGGAAACCACAGTCTGTCCTAAACTTCATCTCTAATAAAACTGTAAAGATCAGAGTGCCTCCGAGAAAAATCACTCAAAAAATCTGGGAATACCAAAGTTCTTCCTTGAATTCAGTTCCATTAAATATTTCAGGAAAGGACAAAGTCCTAAACTTCATCTCTAATAAATGAGGCAGAGTACGTTCGTAAATAATCACTCTCTAAATCTGGGAATACCAAAGTTCTTCCTTGAATTCAGTTCCAATAATATTTCAGGAAAGGACAAAGTCTCTCCTAAACGTCATCTCTAATAAATGAGGCAGAGTACGTTCGTAAATAATCACTCTCTAAATCTGGGAATACCAAAGTTCTTCCTTGAATTCAGTTCCAATAAATATTTCAGGAAAGAACACAGTCTCTCCTAAACGTCATCTCTAATAAATGAGGCAGAGTTCGTTCGTAAATAATCACTCTCTAAATCTGGGAATACCAAAGTTCTTCCTTGAATTCAGTTCTAATAAATATTTCAGGAAAGAACACAGTCTCTCCTAAACTTCATCTCTAATAAATGAGGCAGAGTACGTTCGTAAATAATCACTCTCTAAATCTGGGAATACCAAAGTTCTTCCTTGAATTCAGTTCCAATGAATATTTCAGGAAAGAACACAGTCTCTCCTAAACTTCATCTCTTAATAAATTAGGGAATACCACTGACGAATATTTTGTTCACCGTAATAGTATTATATTTAAAAATATTCAAACAGTAAATTAACATTTTATTCTTTAGGGACCTTAGTCCTCGTAATGGGGATGTGGCTTCTCCAGGATACGCGCCAGGTTTGATTGATTTAGTTTCGGCCATTGGGTTCTTTAGTTGGTTTTCTTGGGAGGATGTATTTTTTTGGTGCAATGAATAATCGGGCTCGCGACATAAATCTATTAGTTTTAACGGAATATTCCTAGGTATATTCTTGTACTGTAATAAAAAGTAATGATCGGTAGGCAATTAAAGCCAAGAATGTTGTACCTTTCTTACTTGGAGAAGTAAGGACTCGAAGATTTATTATGTTTTACTTAAGAGGTCAAATGAGCAAAATAGGTACTAGTTGTACCTTAATATGTGTGAGAATAAATTTAACAAATAAAATAAAATGGTTTCTCAGGTTCAGCACTCTCTGTGCGCGGTTTCAGCGACCTCGTTGAGCACATGACGAATTACACTGTAAGTACCTACATAAAGAAGAACATTCTGGAGTTCAATACCCCTTTCCTTGGAGAATATCCGGACTTGGTCGCCTTCTGCATAGTTTTTGCCATAACAAGTAAGCTCTACGATTCGTATTGTTCGCCGAATAAATTATTTTTCCCTTTAATCTATTATTTTGTTTTACCTCTTCGGTTAAACGATTTTTTTTTTTTTTTTTTTTTTTTTTTTTTTTTTTTGCATTTTGTTAAATAACTGTTTTTCGCAACGCCTTATTTATTTATTTAATTCTTAACGTCCATTATTAATAACTAAGAATTTTAGGACGGTTTATCTATAGGTTACCACCCTTTTCTAGCCAGGATAGGGCTGATGCCTTTTCTTTTTCTCTGAAGAAAAGTCACCACTCCATAGTGGTAATCGAACCCACGACCTTCGGCCTTAACACTCATGGCCACTGGGCCTCCATCACGCCTTACTGTTATACTTCGAAAATTATGAAAGTCGCTAAAACTGGCCTCCTGAATGATTTAGCTTTAGCCGCCTATAGAATGTCTAAAAATGCTTATAGATAGCGTTTCAAGACAAAGTATTGTCCACGCAGTCTTATCACTTGTGATTAAGTCGTGCACGATGTTTTTATGACTGGAAGCGATAATCAGATGGACGGTGTTTTCCCTCTAAGCGGTTGATATGATGATCAATTGATTTTATATACCAGGGCCATCTAGAGTCGGGTCTGCAGTAGCATAAAGAAAAACAAAGCGACTTTCCAGCGCATGTATTTTAAATAAAAAAATTATCGCCAAAACTAATTTATTTATTAATTTTAGCTCTGCTTACATTTGGCCTGAAGGAAGTTTCTATAATGAATGATGTGCTAGTGGCGTTCAACCTTGGCCTGTTACTGCTGATAATCATGGTGACCGGCTCCATTGTAAACTGGAAACATTGGAAGCTGCCTGCTCAAATCGATGGCGGTAAAGGTGGATTCATGCCATATGGGATATACAGTGTTTGGAAGGGCAGTGGGTTTGTCTTCTATGCTTATCTTGGTTTCGACGCTGCCATTCATGCAGGTTCGTTTTCATTAATTACAAATTATTTAAAACACTTGGCAAAAAACTATGATGATTCGGTCATACCGTAAGTCGCTTGAATACAATATGGCGTGAAGTGACTTGCGGTAAGGCCGACGGACGTTATGTCTCCTAATGACTTCCCATTCAAGCGGTTCAATCTTTTTATACAAATATTGACTGGAAATGTTATATGAAGGGGACGGGGCAAAATAGTGCAAAGCAACATTTTTAATAATACTTAACTGTAGCTGGGGTCTCCCGTAGTCTAGTGGCTAGCGCGCTGGATTCATAAGCGGGAGATGGTGGGTTCGATTCCCACCTCCGGCAGGAATTTTCTCATCTCAAGGCTCGCTGGGAAAATTCCTCGCTGCACCTTGGATGTCGGCGCTAATGACCTAGAAGTAGATGCGCCGTAAAAAAAAAAAAAAAAAAAAAAAAAAAAAAAAAAAAAAAAAAAAAAAAAAAACTTAACTGTAGCTGCTTTATGTTAAATACTACGTGGAACTACCAGTTGAAATGGTTAGGGGTAACAAGATTAAGTAGCATACAGAGCTGGTAGTCATATCTTAGTAGCATTTGCATCATAGACTGTTGGTCCCTCATAATATCCAACATATAGCAGCTATAGTTAAAAAATGTTGCTTGGCACTGTTTTGCCCCGAACACTTCATACATTAAATATGTATGAATAACAAACCATTTTTTATCTGGTCATCGTAAATGTCTAAATGAAAAATTGGTATCGTTGTTTAATGGTTTCTGGGAAATAAAATCCAATTTTCCAATCATAAATAAATGGTACCTAAGTAATATTTCCCTTTTCTATGTTGAATCACAAGTAATGTTCATGAGTCATAAACATTAGTTTTAATTTAACCTTTTTAAATAAACGGCTCATTAAATTTTTGGCCAACTCTACAGCTTTATTTCTCATTTCCGAGTATTTATATTTTACATTTTCCTCACAGCTGCTGAATGCTACGATCCAGAGAGAGTAATTCCGTTGGCTTTAATTGTTTCAAGCGGAACAGTCTTCGTTCTTTATCTACTTCAATGTGTGGCTTACACCCTTGCTTGGCCTTATTGTAATCAGGTAATTGTGCAATGCGTTGCAGTATTTCCTCTCATTTTAATGTTTTTCTAGGTTTCCTAATTCATTATAATATTACTAACTACCCGTGCTTCACCAAGGCTGATAAGTAGTTTTCATATTGCGTTAAATAAGGTATGATCAAAATTAACGCTACTGCGTAATTTTGTACAGCTTATTATTGCACGGACTTGGACCTAGAGATGGCATAATTCTTGACAAATTGATGACCTAAGTCTTTCCAAAAACGATCTCTTGTTGCGTCGCCCAACATTATAGTTCGCACACATTTGGTCATTAGTGTCTACTCCTCCTTTTGTGGAACTGTAAAAAGTCATCAAAGCTGTTTTATTGTTTTCGCCCATGGATTCATCGTTATCATGGCCAAACTCCATTGTAGTCCTTTGATAAAAAAAAAGGTGGTTTCACATTTATCGACAATCTCTGCCGATAAAGTAGAATTACTATCGTGTTCACTTCCATGAACTACATCTCCCCTTCATCTGAACCGCTTTCTCCAACATATTCCTCTTCCTGTCTATCGAATTCCGCGAATATTCCCTCATAAGTACTAAATAATTTAAATTTAGTTGTTAAGACGAGGGAAAATACTTTTAAAACAATAAATTACTTCCTAAGGATTTTAGGACGTAAACCATGGCGTTGAGTCATAACAGCCTCACGTGCTATCCACTGAGACTGGCGTCGGGCCAAATAGTCACAAAAATACTCCTTTGACAAAGATGTCACTAATACTGAAACTTGACGAAAATAGTTCTAGGAGATAACAATGGAAAGGGTTGTCAAAGAGTAAGAAGTCAAAAATCGAATAAAGAAATACATTCGGGCCAATATGACCCCCATTGAAGAGACAATGCTGGCGCCACCAGGAATGTCTCGAGCAAAATCGCATCCCCGAGCCACCACATTTCTATAAGCGCTGCCAGTCGGACCACAAACGCCCTGTGTGCAGTGCTCCATAGGGATCAATGTTACCACGATGCGGCCACCATGGAAGCGCCAGTGGTGGTGCCACCCTGGTGACCTAGTACGGAAAGGCCCTTAACAGAAGTGGCAGTTATAGAAGTTATATATTAGGTGCTATCGAGTGGGAAACTAAGACAACTACCACAACAAAAAGAAATAGTCCCAAAGAAGCGTATGAATTCAGTTTTAAGAAAAAAGATATCGTCGTATTTGTCAGCCAGTACCAGTGCGGAAGCCGGGATGATATGGTTAATAAAAGTTATAATAGAATATTAAACTTATATTGCTTAATCTGTAAACGTTCTACGGTTTACGGAACAATTAAACTCTATAAAAATAGTTCAATAACCGTCGAAACACAACTGACCCTTACTTTGCTTAGGTTCTGCAAGCACCCATTCAACATGTATTCGAAGAAAGTGGAGTTACCATCATGTCTTGGATATCAACAGTAGGAATCCCGGTAGCCCTAGTGGGAAGGTAATTAAATACAACTACATAAATTTTAATTAAATATCACATTAATTGTGTAAATCATAATTAATCTCTTGGAGGCCCGGTGGCCGTGAGTGTTAAGGCGTGAGCATTTAACACTCCGTGCCAAGAGTCGTGGATTCGAAAAAAGAAAGGGCATCAGCTCTATCCTGGCTAGAAAAGGGGGTAACCTATAGATACCCCGTCCTAAAATTCTGAGTTAATTATAATGGACGTTAAAATTTAAATAAATAATTAATCTCATAGTAATGAATTATATGACTATGAAATCATAATATATTATAACGAAATTAAGTCCTACTTTATATTACTATTATGAAATCATATCACAGTAATACAAACATCCACCAAGAAGTCGCATCCGCAATAGAACAAAAGTCCGTCACGCAGGAGCTGCATAACTAAGCACTTTCCTCAGAATTTGGGTAGTGTAGACTGCTTTCCAGAACAATTTGCTTAAAATATCCTACATAAATAAAATAAAAACATGAATAGTTCTCTTTTAATTTTGTAGTGAGTAACTGATCAATTATTAATTTGCTTCCAGAAATATGTTTACACATGGTACCTACTACACTACGTAATAAATACAAAAAACCTCATATTATCGTATTTTGATCTAACGCAGGAACAGGATACAGTCCCTCTAGTGGTAGAAAGCGCTCCTCGCGGCTGCTTTGTGAACCTACGTATGGCGGGCTTTTCTATTGAAATATATTACAAAGTAACCCCCCCCCTTTCCGATTGACCGATTCAGCTCATTTTTACAACACTTCTTTCTCATTAGTTACCCACGACGTATACCGCGTTTCGTTACAATACAGCAGAAATTACGACCGGTATGAGTATATTAGTAATTTGGGTCCGGAGTAAACCCCCCCCCCCCTCCTAATGAACCGATTTAATTTATTTTTACAACACATATTTACCTGTAGATTACCACTACGAATACCGAGTTTCGTCGAAATATACCAAAAATCACGGCTGGTAGTGGTGAATTGGTATTGTGGGTCCGGAGTAAACCCCCCCCCCCCCTCCTAATGAACCGATTTAGTTTATTTTTACAACATTATTTACCTGTGGATTACCACTACGAATACAGAGTTTCGTCAAAATATACCAAAAATCACGGCTGGTAGTGGCGAATTGGTATTGTGGGACCGGAGTAAGCCCCCCTCCTAATGAACCAATTTATTTCATTTTTATATCTCACTTTTCTCTCTATATTACCACTACGAATATCAAGTTTCGTTGAAATATAACAAATATTACGGCTGACATGGTCAAATTAGTGTTTTGGGTTCGGGGTAAACCCCCCCTTCCGGTGGACCGACTTTGGTGGTTAACGAACTCGTTCAATCGTTTGCTAATTGAATGCTATATACCAAGTTTCGTGACGAAAAATCAAAAACTCTGACCGCTATCATGTTAACAGACATATGTATATATATATGCATATCTCATTTTCGGGGGGTCATTTTCGGTGTCTACTAGGTAGGATCGATAAAGATTTGAAGAAATTTTTCAAAAATGCCGTCATGAGTCCAACCTCAATAGCTACTTTCCTTCGGAGGAAAGTGCTAAAACTTAGGTTACTATCTATTGACGCAGGGAGGAACGTGCTAAAGTGCATGATTAACTAAACTATTAATGATTTAGTAAATCTAATATATAAGATGTGACCTTTAGAAGTAAACAGAATAGAATAGAGAGGCCCGCAAAGGAAGCATAAACCGAAAACCTTATCAATACATATAAGCAGTTTTCGTAATATTATTCGTACATTTTTTTAAACAACTCTAAAATGAGTTTGTAATCCTGATAAATAGGTGATCAATCATTCGAAAACATAATACTTTGTTAAAAATAGACTCAGGTATAAATTCCAGTAAAACTATTGCAATTGGAAAAAAAGGGTTCTTGAAGTTCGAAAGCGTTGACTTATTTCCAATCTGAGCTTTCCAAATGACTCGAGATATAAATATAGAAAACGCTGTTATTTCATAATTCCTTCGTCACTTTTTAGCGCGGTTCCTCCCTCCCCCATAGGGAGGAACCCCGCTTATAAGGTTGATACAATGAAACAATCCGGAAGTGCCGACTAGAAAATTTCGCGTTTCAGAACCCCTAGAAACCGAAAATAACGGTGGTTCAAATTTGTATATGTATATGTATATGTATATATTTATATTTATATATATATATATATATATATATATATATATATATATATATATATATATATATATATATATTTGTCTGTTCGCTCTCTAGGTAGAAGACGAATGGTCCGATTTTGATGAAATTTGGTACAAAAATCTGTCGTCCAATTTGAAAGGTCAAGTTCGTTAACCAGCAAAATCCGCCCACTAGAAGATGGCGTTTGGGGCGAAATTCGCGCATAAAATATCGTAACGCATACGTTTTTGAGTTCATAAGCTTGTAAGTACTCGTTTTATAGGCTTCTTGGGCTAGGAAAACGAATGAAACCATTTTCAAGGCGATAGCTTTAACCGTTGTCGAGAAAATTGGAAAAATAGTTTTTGAATACCGTTTTTGGTTTGGGTACTTAGAATAACGGGATTCAGTTGAAACATTATCCGCATGTTCTACTTTCATTAAAACTAATATGTTGAAAGTTATGTTACGTTTGGAGT
Source organism: Gonocerus acuteangulatus (assembly GCA_946811695.1). Classification (NCBI taxonomy): domain Eukaryota; kingdom Metazoa; phylum Arthropoda; class Insecta; order Hemiptera; family Coreidae; genus Gonocerus; species Gonocerus acuteangulatus. The sequence goes on along the minus strand of OX328129.1, from coordinate 18,392,889 downwards.
TAAGGAAGGGTTAGAATAAAATATTTTATGAACAGACATGAAAAGTTTTGGAAACTTCGTATACTTTCATTAATATCTCGAACACGGTTGGGAAATTGTGGTAAGTGGATTGAAACTATTTGAAAGCTTACTAAATTCTCTACAATAATGATTCTAAAACTATTTTTGATTAGGTTATGATGTCAATCGGAGAAATAAGTGCTTAAAACTTCAAATACGTCTGTTTTGTTCTTATGAACGGGTTTTTGTCGTTCTTTTTGTAATTTTTGTCTCTTTTCCTTGGTTTTTTATTGCTTTTTATTTTTGTAATTTCTTATGTTGTATTTGTAAGGAAAATGTATGTGTGTGTAAAACAGGATAGGTAAAATGAGACCAATTTTCTGTTGTCAGAAATAATAAAAAGTTTTGGGAACTTCGTATAATTTCTTAATATCTCGAAAACGGTTGAAAATCTTGGGAAGCGAAAGGTTACCATTCGAAAGCTTACTACATGGTCTACAAGAAAGGTTCTAAAGAAAGTTTTGAATAAGCGATGTCAATCGGAGAAATAAGTGCTTAAAACTTTTAAGTAATTGATTTCGCTTATTCGAACTGTTCTTTTTGTCTTTGATTTTGGTACTTAGAATTATGGGATTCAGTTGAAACATTTTCTGCAAGTTCGAATTTTATCAACACTAATATGTTGAAATTTTGGTTACGTTTGGAGTAAAGGAAAGGTTAGAATAAAATATTTTATTAACAGACAAGAAAAGTTTTGGTAACCTTTTATACTTTCGTTAGTATCTCGAAAACCGTTGACAATCTTGGGAAGCGAAAGGTTACCATTCGAAAGCTTACTAAATGGTCTACAAAAAAGGTTCTTAAGAAAGTTTTGAATAAGCGATGTCAATCGGATAAATAAGTGCTTAAACTTTGAAGTAATTGATTTTGTTTATTCGAACGGTTCTTTTTGTCTTTGATTTTGGTACTTCGAATTATGGGATTCAGTTGAAACATTTTCTGCGTGTTCTAATTTCATCAAAACTAGTATGCTGAAAATTGACTTACGTTTGGAGTTAAGGAAGGGTTAAATTAAAATAATTTATTAATAGAGATGAAAAGCTTTGGAAACTTCGTATACTTTCCTTAATATCTCGAAAACGGTTGAGAATCTTGGTAAACGGATGGTTACCATTCGAAAGCTTACTAAATGCTCTAGAAAACAGGTTCTGAAGAAAGTTTTGATTAGGCGATGTCAAACGGAGAAATAAGTACATATAACTTAGAAGTTTGATAAACGATAATTGATTTCGTTTATTTATACGATTCTTTTTGTCTGTTTTTATTTCTTGTTATTTTGTTATTGCTTCTAGGAGGAGGATGTATTTCTCAATAAAACAGGGGAATAAATACAAATTCTTTGAACCTGTAACAGAACTGAAAACGTAAATATTCTCCGTGTAGGGTCAGTCCGGGTCGAGGTAGTAGGCCGGTTCAGGTAGGCTTTTATTGCACTTCATAAATCAAGATTCATTGTTCTCATCAAGCATTCTAGGACAGCTGACAGTTACCTTTACCTGTAGGAAGTCATGCAGCCAAATGCTATACTAGAAATATAATTATATTTTGTGGTTGAATGTGGCCGTAGTTCAATAAAAAATAACACTACTTGGTAAATGTCAAGGAGCGTGGTCTCCACGCCGATTCTTTTGAAACTTTGCACTATTACGTATTTTGATGCACTAAACACGAATCCGTTAAAAAAAAAAGGTCGCTTTTCACTAGGAAAGAAGTTATGAAACATTTAAGTTCACTGTTATGAAGGTTAGGGAAGACTGCCTTGGACGACTTTTGGGCCATAGAATTCTTTTCATTTCTGCGAGTTGGATTGACTAGGGGTTTTGATGTTTTCTTGAGCGAGCGGAGCGTAGCGGAGCGAGCGGAAACGCATAGCACGTATGCCCAAAAGCGACAATTTACGACCAAGTCAGCTACCACAAGGTGAGTCTAAATTTCAATTACACTTCGTCATTAAGGACTATTGCGCATGCGCGTGTTTACAAATTCGCCGTTAACCCGTCTTTTATAACCTCCATAACAGTGAACTTTAGTGTTTCATAACTTCTTTCCTAGTGAAAAGCGACCTTTTTTTTTTTAACGGATTCGTGTTTAGTGCATCAAAATACGTTATAGTGCAAAGTTTCAAAAGAATCGGCGTGGAGACCACGCTCCTTGACATTTACCCACTACTTTCTCATTTTCATGTACAATTTTATTTTGTTTAATTGCATTTAAAAGTAAAATGGATATGTTAGCACTGCAAGTTAAGTAAATTAGAAATATATTCGTAGAAGAGTCTTCGTAGACCGAAACTTGGGACGGCAGAAAGAGTAATTTCTGCTTAGGATAGTTTCATCCCTAGCCGAAAATCTTGTTTTTTTTTTCATATTTGTTTACATTAGGAATGATCCAAACAAAGTAATAACTGTTTCTATTCTAAGTCTACAAAATAACACTAGGGATATGAATGGAACCGCGCTAAGATGACGCAGTTCCTGCGAGTCGGACTTTTTTTTATTCAGTACTATCAAGATGAACAACAAAAGTGGCAAATAGGTTGATAAAGCGTCTTTATGTTTTAGTGTTTTGTTTTATTAGAAGCTATTAGTCTCTGCTTGCCCCCCCCCCCTCCACCAGAAGTCAATACTATATTTGATTTTAATTAATATATCACATCTTTCTATACATAAAATTTTTATTTTATTTCTATTTCTGATAATATAATTTTTCGACATGAACGTTTTATAATTAATTTAGTGAAAAGATAATTCAAATTTACATCAAGCTTCCAGTGTTGCCCGGAATCCTGACGCTCAGTCTTTCTCTAGCCATACTTCCTCGATGACGCATCAAACTGAACATATTTCTGGTTATTTGTGCTGTTAATAAGTTTTTATAGTACTGTCTGGCACCCTAGAGTTATTTCTTAGTCATGTACTAAACTTACTTGATAAGGAACATGTTTTTTAACAGCTTCAATTGTTCAAAGCATTGTTAAAATAATCGAAAAGTTAGAAACCAGCCAACATGGTGTGGGTAAAATGTGAATATTTTTGAATATTAAAGCATCTTTATGAAGGCTAGTTATTTTCAAATTTTTGTTCTACAGTTAATAATGTGAAAAAACCTGTGTAAAAGAATCTTCCTAATTTTTGAAGGAAATAAACAGAAAAAATTACGGTTAATGACATTAAAATAGTATTTCTTGGAGGATTCAGTTCTATGATATATTGGCTACAAATGCCACACTTTATTGAAATTATCATCTTTACAGTTACAATTATCATTTGAATAACACATGCAAGGATGAACTGCTATTGCATATATACATATTATTGTTACGTCCCTAAATACCAAGGGGTAAGTAAGCCTAATACACTGGAACAGTGCTTATATATTAAGTATCAAACACTGCACTACCAGTATTTCAGTATTTATCACATAAAAAAGGAACATTTGATGAAAGATTGCATTTAATTTAAAATATAAAATTAGCAAGTCATATTAATAAAACACGATTTTTATTTTTCCAGCTAGTCAGCTTTTTATTTTCATTACTATAAAAAATTAGTGGACTGATTGAAAGCTTTTCCTTTCTTCTTACATTGTAATATAGCTAACTTCTACATAAAATCACCTTTTAAGCCTATTTCTGCTGACATAGTTTATGCATTCATTTCTGTGGAAAATTTTGGAGTGATTGAAAGCTTTCCCTTTGTTATTACATAGTAATAAATTTAGCTTCTCCATATCAACTTTTAAGCCTATATCAGGACTCATTATCTTATATTCGTTTCTATAGAAAATATTCGAATGATTCAAAGTTTTTCCTTTGTGATTACTTGTGTAATATAGCTAAGTTCTACTCAATATCACATTTTAAGCCATTTCTGCTGACAGCTTATGCATTTGTTTCTGTGGAAAATATTCAAGTGATATGAAGCTTCCCTTTCCTTATTACATAGTAATAAATTTAACTTCTACACAATATCAACTTTTAAGCCTATATCAGGACTCATTATCTTATATTCGTTTCTATAGAAAATATTCAAGTGATGAAAAGCTTTTCTTCTTTATAACATAGTAATGCAGTTAACTTCTACCTAATATCAACTTAAAGCGTATTTCAGGTGTCATTTTTTTTTTTTTTTTTTTTTTTTGTATTCGTTTCTATAGAAAATATTCAAGTGATTGAAAGCTTTTCCTTCGTTAATACATTGTAATAAAGTTAACTTTTACTCAATACCAACTTTTCAGGCTATTTCAGGACTCATTAACTTATATTCGTTTCTATAGAAAATATTCGAGTGCTGAAAAGCTTTCCTTAGTTATTACATTGTAATATAGTTAACTTATAGTCAATATTATCTTTTGGGCCTCTTTCAGGTGACATATTCGTTTCTATAGAAAATATTCAGGCGATGAAAAGCTTTCCTTCTTTGTTACATTGTACTATAGTTAACTTCTACTCAATATAAACTTTAAAGCCTATTTCAGGTGTCATTTTTCGCTTCTATAGAAAATATTCAAGTGATTGAAAGCTTTCCATAGTTATTACATTGTAATATAGTTAACTTCTACTCAATATTATCTTTTAAGCCTATTCCAGGACTCATTATCTTATATTTGTTTCTATAGAAAATAGCGAAGTGATTGAAAGTTTTCCCTTTGTTATTACACTGTAAAGAAGTTAACTTATACTAAATATGAACTATTAAGCCTATTTCAGGACTCATCTTTTTGTATTCATTAAATACACTTCATATCACTTCTAAATATTGAAGTGATTGATATATTTTCATTCTTTAATATACAGAAGTTATAGGGGTCTCCCGTGGTCTTCCTTCGTTTTTCTAGGCGAATAAATCTATAAAACGAGTACTTGCAAGCATATGAAGTAAGCATAAAGACTATTTAGTGCAAAAACTGTGTTCCGTTGGACGGATTCTGATGGATAACGAACTTGACCTTTCAAATCAGATGAAACATACACATAAATGATATTCCAAAATCTAAAAATTGTACACTATCTTTATTTGCAGACAATACAGCCATCTTTACCTCCATATATCGAACCGACCCTATAAAGAACAGATTAGCAAAAATCATTATATAATTGAACAGATACTTGGGCATGCTAGATAAACCCCATGCAACATTTTTTTTTTTTTTTTTTTTTTTTTTTCGGCGCATGTCTAGGTCATTAGCGCCGACATCCAGGGCGTGCAGACATCCTGAGATGAGAAAATTCCTGTCGGAGGTGGGAATCGAACCCACCATCGAGCCAATAGACCATGGGAGACCCCCCCATGCTATATTGCTCACAAAACAGCGACCACAAGGTATAGAAGAAATAAAAATTAATGATAAAACCATTCCATGGTCAAAACAAATAAAAAAACCTAGGCCTTAAAATAAAATAAAATACCTAGCCTCTTGATAAAGGATTTACATTCTCTCAACGCATCAATGAAGCTTGTAATTAAGCCAATGAAGTCCTCTGCCAGATCTATCCTTATTTCAATAGAAAATCAGCTCTGACAACAAATTACAACTTTAGAAATCTTGTATTAGACCTTTTTTTAACATAAGCATGCCCTGTATGGAGGACCATATCGAAAACTAATTGAAGGGGTCAATGCGAAAGGTGACTAATCCACAATTAGAACAAACTGAGAAAATTGGAGTTAAAATTAAGAAGAATCTAAAAAAAAAAAAAAAAAAAATTGTGTTGGTGACAGAAATGATTTTAATTGGTCACAATTAAAAAACACTTATTTTATTTCAGATTCTTCTTAACTTCAATTTTCTCAGTTTGTTCTAATTGTGAGTTAGTCACCTTTGGCACTAAGCCCTTCAATTATAAAAAATTACAAATATTCCAGAATAAATGCATAAGAATTGCCGTTACATACACAAAAGAACTAAACACATTTTTCTGAAATAAATCGACATGAAGGAAATCTTTTCAACATGCACTAACTGAAACAATCACGGACACTGATTGAATTATCTTCTCATCCACAGCATTAAGCACTGTAAAGATGCTACAGAGATAGATAGATGAGGGATTCAGTGAAGATTTAACACGTTATATACGGACCCCTTTCCGTTTCCACAATCTGGTGTGCGTACACCTCTAAAGATGCTACACCTTCTAAGCACAGCCTTTCTACATAGCTATCGTATCTAACTACTCGTTAAAAGTACATAATTTATGTCTAACATATATTGTATATCTAATGTGTAACAAGAATTTTATCTTGTATATATTGCATATAGCAAAATTGAAAATTACGGAATGTACAGTTTCTATTTTTATTTGTTAATATTGTTCAATAAAGTAAAGAAATTAATAGCTGTTGCCTTGCCTTATTACAGCGTATTGTCGAGCAAGTTCCCACTTTCAAGAATCCTTTACGCGATGGCAGAGGACGGATTGATATATTCCTACATGGGGAAGCTGAAGCTAAGGACGAAGGTCCCAGTCAATGCTCTCTATACGTCAAGCTTTCTTACTGGTATTCAGGGAATTAATTCTTATTTTTCTTATCAAATTTTGTTTGATATTTGCATTTTGTACTTATTTTATAGTAAAATTATAAGTGATTTCCTGTATTCGATTATCAAGTGTTTGTTTTTGATTTAGGTGGGAATTAGGACAAGTATAAAGAGAGGGACGCTTTTTAAAATTGGAGATAATCCAAAGTTATATATATATATATATATATATATATATATATATATATATATATATATATATATATATTATATATATATATATAAATTTAAATGATCCGTTATTTTATAACTATATGTTATGAAATATCAGCAATGGTCCAACCAGCACTTCCAGGTTGATTTCATGAGCAGGTTTCCCTCCCTAAGTCAACATGCATTTAAAAAGTCCGTCACGCAGGAGCTGCATAACTAAGCACTTTCCTCAGAATATGGGTAGTGTAGACTGCTTTCCAGAACAATTTGCTTAAAATATCCTACATAAATAAAATAAAAACATGAATAGTTCTCTTTTAATTTTGTAATTAGTAACTGATAAATTATTAATTTGCTTCCAGAGTTATGTTTACACATGGTACCTACTACACTACGTAATAAATACAAAACACCTCATATTATCGTATTTTGATCTAACGCAGGAACCGGATACAGTCCCTCTAGCGCTCCTTGCGGCGCCTTTGTGGACCTATGTCTGGCTGGCTTTTCTATTGAAATATATATTACAAAGTAAACCCCCCTTTCCGATTGACCGATTCAGCTCATTTTTATAACACTTCTTTCTCATGAGTTACCCACGTTCACCCAGCAGAAATTACGACCAGTATGAGTATATTAGTAATTTGGGCCCGGAGTAAACCCCCCCCCTCCTAATGAACCGATTTAGTTTATTTTTACATCACATATTTTCCTGTAGATTACCACTACGAATACCGAGTTTCGTCGAAATATACCAAAAATCACGGTTGGTAGTGGCGAATTGGTATTGTGGGTCTGGAGTAAACCCCCCTCTTAATGAACCGATTTAGTTTATTTTTACAACACATATTTACCTGTAGATTACCACTATGAATACCGAGTTTCGTCGAAATATACCTAAAATCACGGCTGTTAGTGGCGAATTGGTATTGTCGGTCCGGAGTAAACCCCCCCTCCTTATGAACCGATTTAGTTCATTTTTATATCTCACTTTTCTCTCTATATTACCACTACGAATACCAAGTTTCGTTGAAATATAACAAATATTACGGCTGAAATGGTCAAATTAGTGTTTTGGGTTCGGGGTAAACCCCCCCTTCCGGTGGACCGATTTTGGTGGTTAACGAACTCGTTCAATCGTTTGCTAATTGAATGCTATATACCAAGTTTCGTGACGAAAAAACAAAAACTCTGGCCGCTATCCTGTTAAAAGACACACATATATATATATATATATATATATATATATATATATATATATATATATATAGATAGATATATATATAGATATATATAAATTTTAACGGGGGTCATTTTCGGTGTCTACTAGGTAGGATCGATAAAGATTTGAAGAAATTCCGTCATGAGTCCAACCTCAATAGCTACTTTCCTTCGGAGGAAAGTGCTAAAAGTCTTACAGATATATATATATATATATATATATATATATATATATATATATATATATATATATAATAAAAAAGTGGGTTTTCCTACTTTATTGGATTGCTGGCTACACGGCATGCTCATCATCCCCTGGGGTATTCCTTTATATCATGAGCTTATTTTTTTTAATAAATGTTTGCTGTTTTTTTTTTTTTTTTTTTTGCTTCATGTGCATCTGGAAGCGCTAAAAAACATTCTTCTAATAAAACATAACAATTTACGAAATGACTTTTGTTGCATTTAAAAAATAAATAAAATAAATAAAAAAAAATCCACATTCTACAGTCTATAAAAAATGATCAATTTTGATTAAATTTATCCTAAAATACTAAATTTTTCAACAAAAAGAATCGGCCAATTACTGTATTTTCTGTTAAAAATATGTTTACATATTTGACATTAATTTTTTTCTTTCTGTAATATTATGATGTCAACATCAGTTCATGAGTAGTTTCAGTTTCTCAATGTTCTTAGAAAATATATTCATTTGGATACTATGCAATGCATGCTAGATTATTTAATATTTCTAATTTGTTATTGTCAATTATTTTTATTGACCTACAGTTTTAGTATACTGACTTTTCAAATGCATATTTTCTCAAGGAAGAAAACTTGTAGATATCCGATCGCAAATGGACATGAAAGCATATGTGATATAAAAAATATATAACTCTTCATGCTAGATACCTCAAAAAAAGATATGCCATTGATAAACCAAATTTCGAAGGATTTATAGGACTGTTATGGATGAAATAAACATAATAGAACCGTGCAACGACTAAAAAGCAATAAATGAATGAAAAATATTGAATAGCCGATTCCTTTTGGATTATTTTAGAAGGAATTTACCTTTTTTTCCACCCTATTTCAGGTCTCTGTGCCGCACTTTTTAACAAAAAGCAACTGGCTGAATTGACTTGCCTTGCGACATTGCTAGCATTTGACATAATCGCTATCATGGTAATGTATTTGAGGTAGGGATTACAAAAGTACAAAGATATTAAAATATATTCTTTAGAAATTGGTTTTAAATTATATTAGGAAATATTCAAATCTCCATTCCCTATTTCTATTATGTAAATTTAAATTATTATTAAAAACAATACATACAAGCTCAATGTTACATATATATATATTGCAAAATTTACAACCTTCTTCGCCAGATTTTGTACATTTTTTATTAACTTTTTTGACATTTATAATTTAAAATGACATTAAGAGGCCCGGTGGCCTAGTGCAGAGGTGTGTGCACTCCGTGTCTATAGCCGTGAGTTTGATTCCCACGAGGAGTGATGGCTTTTCGTTTGGAGAAAGAAAATGCATCAGCCCTATCCTAAAAGGGTGGTAAGCTGTGGACGAAACCTGTCCTGAAAATATTTAGAGGACCTTTAAATTTAAATAATAATATATTAATATAAATATATATATATATATATATATATATATATATATATACACACACATACATATATTTATATTTATTATAATTATTTAAATTACAAATTATTTATATATTATACAATAAAAGGATCTTCCGATGGTTGAGTGTTTCATATTGGTTCGATTCCTGCGTCCAAGTAGTTAAGTTCTTTCTTCTGTTCAAAGTTAAAGAGCTCAGTTGTGTGGTTTGTTAAAGAGCTCAGTTCGCCCACCAGAACGTTGTTTATTTCAGTAAAATTCACAGCACATCGATTTCGGTTTTGCGTAAATAGGCTTCCAGGTGTTTTTGTTTATAGATATTTTGATGTGGGGAATCAAATTAATCCACTTTCAAAGTGATATGTTAACCATTTCAAGAAAAAAAAAGTGAAGAAAACTATAATTTGGGTTTCTAGTATTTCAGAACAAGGGCTTGAGTTTAATATTTTTTCAGATGTTTGTCATTCATCCAAGCTAAAACAAATAAATGTTGATTACGTTTGGGCTGGTAAAATAATTTAAAAAAAAAAGATTTTACAAACGGACATTAACTACTCAGGGCTTTTTGTGTGTTTTCTTGAATATCTTGAATTCGGTTGAAAAGTTGGTGTTAGGGTAAGTTGATAATTTGAAAGGATAATAAATATCTGAAAAAAATAGGTTTATGTATAAATTTTGATAGGATCCCATCAGTTGGATAAAACGGTCCTGGAACATTTAGAAGATTTGGTATTATTATTATTAAATTTTAACGTCCATTTATTATTAACTATGAATTTTAAAATATGTTATCTATATGTTACCACCCATTTCTAGCCAGGATAGGGCTGATGTCTTTTCTTTTTTCTAAAGATAAGCCAACACCCTTAGTGGGAATCGAACCCACGACCCTTTGGCATGGAGTGTTAAGTGCTCTTGCTATAACACTCACGGCCACCGGGCCTCCAAGATTTGGTTTTGATTCTTTAATTTAAAAAATCATGAAGTTCTATTCTATGCTCTTCTAATCACATTGAATATAAGCATTATTTTGAAATAGACACAATTTCTACAAGCGAAGCTCCTTTCATATTGGTTTTTAACGCTTTCAGGACCGATGGCTTCGAAATAATTTCCATCGGGGCCCAAGTTTTCCTTATTTGTATACTTATTTAGGCAAACACATAGAAAAAAATAAAAATAAATAAGTGAAGAAACTTTGGAAATTATGTATTTTTAGTGGATTAATTAGAATTTAGTTAAGTGTCTGTCAAATTCGCGATGACAGCAGACCCGCTGAAAGAATTTTTCTGATGGATTCAGTATCATACGATAACAGATCACAAACCTAACCGTGAATAACGTAAGTCCCAAACCAAATACGAAGGGTATAGGTCAAGGCCCGGAGTAGTGGGGATAGAAAGGAAGGCAAGCTATCTGCTGACGCACACGCCACGACAATGGGTTCGCAGAACGCATCTGTCAGATGCATATCCCACGACGCTGGGCCCAAACGTGTTAAAGTGTCATAAGTTTATATCTAGCACAGGACGAGTTATTAATTTCTAGCTGGAGGCAATTAGTTCAAATTGCCTAAACTACTTATTTAATTCCTAAATAATAACCATAATCTGTTGTTTTTGAAGGTATACTGATGTCAGAATGGAGGAAACTAAAGTAAAGAATTGTTGCTCAAAACTTTTTAACTTTCGTCCAAGAGCGTTAGTTCCGACAAAGACGACATCAAAGGTTGTTGGAGTATGCAGTTGGCTGATAAGTAGGTTGAATGAAATATTACTTGCTAACATTTATTTTAAGAAAAATTGCAGTAATTTTTTTGCTTTCTAGTATTGGCAGCACATCCAGCCTTGTGCCTTCTGCGGGATGAAACTGGATATTTTAATGGTACAGTCAAAATAATAGTTCTCAGTGTTGTAGGTGCATTCTACCTGCTTATGTTTGTTATTATTTCATGCCAGCCTAAGTCTGAAGAATACGTTGCTTTCAAGGTAAAATTAAAATGATATTTTATCCTTACGAAGTCTTATCGGCAAAAAAAGCAGAGATTTGTGTTTTTCAGAAAGTTAAGGTTACAAAAAACAAAATTATTATTAGGAGATTATAAAGTTTCACCTCAATCCATCATTTTAAAGTACCGGAAACTAAAATTCAATTTGTTTCCACTTTCCTCATAATCCTGGCTACTGGTTAAAATGAACCTCTTTGATAGTGGGTTTATTGGATTCATCGCATCGAAATACCAATAAAAAGAGTACCTGGACGCCTATTTTTAATGAAAAAGAAACTGTTTTGAGGGTCGAATTTCGCTGAATAAGGAACATGTTTGTTCTTTTGTATCAGACATAGTATGAAGTATAAATAAATATATACACAAGGGGCGAGGTTAGCTCAGTGGTAGAACAGTGGACCCATATGCTGAAGGAGTTTTTTTTTTTTTTTTTTTTTTTTTTTTTAACGGTGCATCAACTGTTTGGCTATTAGCACCGTAGTAGTGTCTTTGTTGTGGATTCGATTCGGCCTCACTGACCGGCCCTAGGCCAAGCCAGCCTTTAATGAATTATTACTGGGTACCTTATGTCGATGCGCCATAAAAAAAAAAAAAAAAATAATGGGTACCTTGGTTCTAATGTCCCTAGAAGTCGAAGCAGCAAGAAAATCAGGCGGCCAGAGCATACTAGCATAGTACTGACTACACTATCTCCTTAGTGTGCCGTATGGTCTTGAATCAGACACCTCTTTAGTATGCTTTACCTGCAATATATAACGTCAAAAAATCAACCCCTGGGGAAAGGTGTGTTTGTGCTATAAATACAGCTCTCTCCAGCTGCTACTTTAATGTTATATTTCGCATGAATACAGGTTATTATAAAAAAGATATTTAATCATGGACAACAGTTCGTAAGGCAGAATGAGATTCCATCGAAATATAACTTTTACAAAAATATTTAAGTTTAAATATAGTTTTACAAATGTGAATCTGTTTTTTTTTTTTGGTCATTAGATTAAGAAACCTTGAGGTTCATTTTACTTTTAGCACTTTCCTCCGAAGGAAAGTAGCTATTGAGGTTGGACTCATGACGGAATTTTTGAAAAATTTCTTCGAATCTTTATCGATCCTACCTAGTAGACACCGAAAATGACCCCCGTTAAAATTTATATATATATGTGTGTCTGTTAACATGATAGCGGCCAGAGTTTTTGTTTTTTCTTCATGAAACGTGGTATATAGCGTTCAAATAGCAAACGATTGAACGAGTTCGTTAACCACCAAAATCGGTCCACCGGGAGGGGGGGTTTACCCCGGACCCAAAACACTAATTTGACCATACCAGCCGTAGTTTTTGTTATATTTTAACAAAACTCGGTATTCGTTATTTTGATCTAAAGAGAGAATTCCGTTGTAAAAATAAACTAAATCGGTTCATTAGAAGGGGGGGGTTTACACCGGACCCAAAATACCAATTTGCCACTGCCAGCCGTAATTTTTGTTACATTTCAACGAAACTTGGTATTCGTGGTGGTAATCAACAGAGAAAAATGGGTTGTAAAAATAAACTAAATCGGGTTATTTGGAGGGGGGGTTTACTCCGGACCTAAAGTACTAATATACTCATAACGGTCGTAATTTCTGCTGTATTGTAACGAAATGCGGTATGCGTCGTGGGTATCTCATGAGAAAGAAGTGTTGTAAAAATGAAGTAAATCGGTCTATTGGAAAGGAGGGTTTACTTTAAAGTCTGTTTCATTACAATTAGCCAGCCAGACGTAGGTTCGCAAAGGCGCTACAAGGAGCGCTATCTCCCACTATGGGGACTGTATCCTGTTCCTGCGTCAGATCAAAAGACGGAATGTGAAGTTTTTGTGTATTTATTAAGTAGTACAGTATCATGTATTAACATAACTCTGGAAGCAAATTATTTACAAAATTAATAATTGAACAGGCCTCATTAGAAATGTAAATGAGCAGAACTATTCACGTTTTTATTTTATTTATATAGGTTATTTACAGCAAATTATTCAGTAATGTAGTCTACACTAAAAAAATTCTGAGGAAAGTGCTTTGTTATGCAGCTCCTGCGTGACGGACTTTTTTTACATCAATGAGATAAATTATGGATTTGTTAATCTGATGTTGATTTTTTTTTTAAGATATAAATTCCTTGTATCAGATTAAATTGTGTAACAACTTATTTATTCACTTTATTTTTGGGCTTCAACAGCTGTCTTTCAGTCGTCTTCAATAAATAGTTTACATTCTCTGTGGTCTTAGGTGAAGTATGTCCCTCTGATTCCAATGCTGACTGTCCTGTTGAATGCTTCTCTAGGCCTGACATATGACGGATACACATGGATAAGGCTCTTAATTTTTATGGCCTTAGGTAACCAACCTTATAAAAAATTATTATAAACATATACAGAAATAAATTAACATACATAATGAGTAAGAATTCATGTTATAATGAAGATGGGTAAAATTTGAATGAAAGAACAGTCGGTAATATATTTGTATATACACTCAAATTTTGAAAATGTTTATTTAATAAATACAGTTATGAAAATTTGCAAAAATAACTCATTCAGGCCTTATGAAGTATGAAATAATTCATTTGTGAAAATCTCATAATTTTTCGCTTATCATAATTTATTACGAGTCATAGTAGAGTTTCCTCTATTATGACTCGTAAACCTTTGCGCTTAAGGATTCCTGTACAGAGTCCAAGTTCCTATCCATTTAAGGAGGCCCTGTGGCCGTGAGTGTTAAGGCGTGAGCACTTAACACTCCGTGTCAAGGGTCGTGAGTTCGATTCCCACTATGGGTTGGTGTTTTTTCTTTAGAAAAAAAGAAATGGCATCAGCTCTATTCTGGCTAGAAAAGGGTGGTAAGCTATAGATAACCCATCCTAAAATTATCATTTAATAAAAATGGACATTAACATTTAAATAAATAATAATATCCATTTAAGGAGCTCTCATACAGCTCTGCTTCAATTCTTTGCGTTTGTTTCTTATTCATGGAAAGATATTCCCCAAATATTCTTATGGACCAGGCTCCGCCTACATTCTTAGCTTTACTAGAGTTTGTCATCTCTGAGTTTATAGAGTGAAACAATTTGACTAGTGATAAATAATTTTTTTTAAAGTTCTTAAGCCCTATAAACATGGATAGCAATCAGATCAGCTTTGTGAACCCAAATAGGCATTTTGTTTTAAATTACGCAACTAAGATTTGTGAGACGCCAAACGTTTGTGACTGTTTGTTTATTTGTTTGAAGACAAAATTATTTAAAAGTTCCTAGTTATTTTAAAGTTCCTGTAAACACTTACCTATTGTTGCCATAATTGTCTATTACTTGCCTTTGAGAAAAATACCTAGAGTCCAAAATGTTAACAGTAATTGATAATTAAATATTCATGTTGATAAATCTTTCAAGACTTCAATTTTAATTTGGTTTATACACTCTACAATATGTTAGCTATTGGTATTTTACTATGATTAATTGTTTTTTTGCACACAGGTCTTTTTATATACATGACTTATGGATTATGGAACAGCCAGTTAAGAAAAATTGGTGATCAGTTTTATTGAAGCCTATTTATCAATCGAAACCTAAGAACAGAAAAGGCAAATTTAGTAATGCCTAATATAAATTGGTAATAAATAAAATAGCCAATTCAAGGAATCTAATCCTTATAATAAGCACTAACTGTATTATAATATATTGAATAAAAACCAGCATTGCATTTTCATGTTTCAATCCTTAAAATATGTACAAACTAAATATATGACAACATATCGATTAAATGGCTAATAAATAAAATAATTTGGAGGCCCGGTGGCCGTTAGTGTTAAGGCGTGAGCACTTAACACTCTGTGTCAAGGGTTGTGGGTTCGATTCCGACTTAGGGGTGGTGGCTTTTCTTTAGAAAAAAGAAAAGGCATCAGCCCTCTCCTCTCTAGGAAAGGGTGGTGACCTATATATAACCCGTCCTAAAATTCTTAGTTAATAATAATGGAATTTAAAATTAAAATAAATAAACATTTTTCACTATTTAATGAAAAACTTCTTCCTTATTTATTCATTAAAATGTAAGAAATAATTTTAAAATTAAGTCGTCCATTGGTCCCATTGATGTGTTTGTGTCAAATTCTGTTATTTTTTCTTTTTGGGGTTTATCATCCCCCCCCCCCCAAGTAAATGTCAGATTTATATTTTTGTTAGCTAAATAAACATCATATCAGCATCATTAAATGGCTGTATTTATATTTTCTTTTTAGCTATTTTGCCTTGTGATTGCTTATTAGATATTTAGTAAACTAAAGAATGCACTGCCTACCATCAAAAAATAATTATGCACTGCCTACCATCTAAAAGTAATTAATTTTAGATTGTACAGTAATTTAAGAGAGTTTATGACTGCAAAGCCTGAAGAATATGCTTTTATCTAGTAGGCATTAGTAGGTCTGTCCTTATGTAGAACTGAATCCATTGTGTACAACCTGTCCCTGAGACTGGTAAATAAAATAAAATACCTAGAAAATTAAATATTTTTTGCTTGACCGTTGCACAAACAGTGTGAAGCATTATGAACATTTTTGTTAGAAACTTTAGTTTATCTGAGATGTAGAAGTACCTAGTTCTGTCAACATTGTCCACCATTTGGATTAATCAATAATTGAAAATATGAATAATTTACACATTTAGATTTTGAATTGCAATCAAAAAATAAATCCTAAAGATTTCGGGTATTTCTTGAATGAACTCATTTTCATTAGTTTGAACAATTACTTCACTGACGTCATCAGTGTTGATCTGTGAATATAGAAACGTTTTTAGAAAACAGAAAATTTGTACACTCTGAGTGACTTGATGGTGAAAAACATAATTTTTTTAAGTGAAATGCCAGAATTTACAAATTCCAAATTTATGTGGTCTGACCATCTTACCAGTACTTCAAGAAATAGAATTTCTTACTTTTGCTGTTCCTTGTCTTTTGCAAACAAATAGAATTTCTATTTATTCAAAGAATTTATATATTAGATATATAAAATTATATATGCGCATATTCAACACTTGTTTTATTTTTATCTACAAAAATTGATTATCGTTGGATTAAATTGGAAAATAAAATGAAATAGTATTTATCTTTCTTCGGAATCCGAAAAGGAAAAATGAAACATTCATTATTAATTTTATATGCCAGCCTTAAATAATGACGAATACAATTAGTAGGTTATATTCGGGTTTGCATTATTATAACCACACTTTTGGCAGCTTACCTTACTTGTTTGTTAAGCTTGATATAAACGATATTTAATCTCTTTTCACTTGTTGTGAACATAACAATTTATTGAAGAACTTGTATTGTTACGTCATACTTAACTTCTTTTTTGCTTACTCGTCTACAGCCTACATGTTCGCAGGAAATTAATCTCTTTGGCTTGAATTTAAAAATCTCTTTCCTCAAGTAACCTCATCCTTTTTACTGAACGTGTCTAGTTTGGCTGTTTAGTTCTCTTAATTCTGTAGATTAATTCGAAAAAAAGAAATGTACATTTTAAGATGAATAATGTTAAATTTTAGACAGTTTGGTAAATTACCATGCAAATTCTATTCTTTTCAATCGGCGAAATATTTAAGCAGTAAAATAATGAATAATGTTTATATGCTTCACAGTGAGCCTTCAGGCAGCTTTGAAATAAAATTTTCGTTTGCTGACAAAGAAGTTAATGTTAACCGTCAATTTAACTTTAAAAGAAGCATTAGTGAATCAGTTGATTGTGTTTTAAACAGAGTTAAAGCGAATGTTGAAAAAGTTGTAGCTAACAAATCCAAAAGGCGAAAAAAAGGCAATGAAGAGTTGAAAGAGGTTCCTGAAGTCACAGTAAGCTTCTCTGAAAATGGGAAAATTGTGGAGGGCGACCGAATTTGTGAAGAGGTTTTTTTCTCTGGTACTAAAGAATTATCACTTCATGTTTTAGAACAGAAGTACAATGTTATAATAAATCCTCCATGGGTCTTAACAATGGTGATACCTCAGAGCCTAATGGCTGGGTCCTATGCCTATGCCTGCAAATTTGAAATGCTATTTGGATCAAAGGAGCAATCTGAATTTTTGTGGTTTAAAAGTGATACATCAGGACAAAATTGGCAAGAGGTTTCCTCTGGGAGTGTTTTATTTCTTTCGGACGAGTTTATTGGTTGTAAACTTAAGCTGGTTTGCAATCCAGGAAATGGTGCAGTTACAGGTCCTGAAGTTACTGCTATTTCAAACGCTGTTGTTAAACCTGGGCCAGAAAACTGCCCGTTTACATTACGCCATAACTATACTAAGGAGTCTTTGCCGGCTGGAAGGTATTACCCACTTATATCTTTTAGTATTCTATTATTATTTGAATTTAAGTGCATTGACACCAAGGTCATTTGATTGACATTAATTTTATGTGATACATTTTTACAAATAATTTAGTATTATTCATCGCGATTTCATTACAACAAACACAGATAATCTATGATCATCCCAACGACAAAAAACCTATATCCCTAGTGGGTTTAATTCCCTCCATGGGTACACATTATTTATTAATTTTTTTTAAAGAAAAATACATGTCCTTTTCCTGCTAGAAACGGATGATAACTATGCCTCAAAATCTGAGCTACATATTAATGTTAAAATTTAAATGGTAAACGATTATTTCATTTCTTCACTGATTTGTGTAATTTTAAGCCATTTATTAGGGTGGGGAAGGATCAATCGATTCTTGAGGAAAGTGGCAGTTGTTCCCCCTAAAAATTGTTAAAATAATTAGTTGTATTGGCAAAATTTCAAACTTATCATCAGGCATGTTATATTAAATTGTGTTAAGGTCTATTGTGATTTTAAATTTCATTTTATGTCCATAAATATTAAATTTTGAAAGTGATCATTAAATCCAGGTAAAAAAATCTCGTGTTGAGTGGATGAGTTTTATTCATAGTGTATTTTACCTTATTCATTTCTTATCACCCCTTGTTAGTTCAGAAGTCAGAATGCAGTTTTGTACTTAATCTTATTTTCTCTATTAGCTACAATAACATTTGAAATCAGTGGTATCTCAATTAGTTTAGGACTGCTTCTGATTGGATCAGTTACTAAAGAAAACCATGTTTTTGTTCTTGGGAGGATGGTTTCTATTGATGAGACATACTCGTATCATCGATTTAAACTCCAGTTTTGGAAAAAAGTAATCAAAGTACAAGGGAAATGTTTTTGCTGGTGAAAGAATTATAATTTAAAGCAAGCAGTTTTTGACAAACAGTACAATGTCAATGGCTTATTTTTATTCTTTTAGACAAATTGACTTGTTAGCCTGAAATTTAAACTCCCAGGCTAACAAGTCACTTATTTTATGCTCGTGTCTTGCCAATTGTGTCACATCTTCTAATAATTTTTAGAATAAATTCATTCTCTTGATACTTACACATAAATAGACAGCGTCCTTGGCCATTCATATTGAATTATATGAGAACATGAATGATATTTGTTTTTACCTCAGAATAACACATAGGACAGTTTATTCAGTAGGTGTCTTCATTTATCTTTTCTTTTTCTTAGTCTTCTTATGGTCTTACCCACTTCTAATATTATTGATTTTATTAATTACTAGCTGTCATCCGGAGTTATTCACTCGGTGTCTTCATTTATAGTTTTTTTTTTTCTTAAGGCCGCCAAACCCCAAATTTAAATAATTGGTTATGTTCTTACCCTCTTCTAATATTATTGATTTTATTAATTACTAGCTGTCATCTGGAGTGCCATGCTACACCTACTTTATATATATGTTACAGTGAAACACCGAAATCTGGTGAATGTCAACATTCACCATGCACTAATGGTGAATGTTGAGCATTTCTGAGATTTATATTATCTTCTCCGTAATTCAGTCGCGATATATTTTTTGCTGCTCTTTCTGAGAGGAATGACTAAGAACGTAAAACGTACATAATGTTCACATAGTGTCTCATTTTGAGTGTACGTAAAACAGTACACTCAAAATGAGAAAGTTATATAATAGTAATAAAAAACTTACTAAATTATGTGATTCAAATCTTATGCAACAA
Organism: Gonocerus acuteangulatus; assembly: GCA_946811695.1. Classification (NCBI taxonomy): domain Eukaryota; kingdom Metazoa; phylum Arthropoda; class Insecta; order Hemiptera; family Coreidae; genus Gonocerus; species Gonocerus acuteangulatus. Next base: position 18,373,171 of record OX328129.1, on the reverse strand, counting down.
CTTAAACAATTATGACACTTTGAATTGCACAAAAGGCCCTTGTTTTTACAAATGCATTTGTTTGTGGTACACTTCCTTTTGCAATGACAGCCCGTCTTAACCTGTCGCTTATGGGCATACATGCTATGCGTTTCCACTCGCTCAAGAAGATATCCAAACTCTAGTCAATCCAGTTTGTTAAAATTTATAGAATTCTATTAATTTTAGTGAGTTGGATTAACTAGAGTTGTTAGCAAGCGGAAACGCATAGCATGTAAGCCCAGAAGCAATAGGTTACCATGGGTGAGGAGGAAAAAATTAACAAAACCTGTCACCATCAAATATATATATAATATATACTTTATATTAAATATCTTTTCCCATTGTGCCATACAGAACCTGTTTCCTTAAACAGTTAAATAATAAATGTGATCATAGTTAGTGCAAAAAAAAAAAAAAAATCAAAATAAATAAGAAACCAAATAAGAAATATTAAAATCTAATAACGCAAATAAAGTTAGAACAAATTAACAAAGAATAAAAAAAAAAAAAATCTTCCTACAGAGCGACTCGAACTTGAAACTTTGCAGTTATCGGTAACCAGACACGAGAAAGCAGCAGAGGAGGGGGTAGCATATTTACCTTTGGACTTCACTTGTCAAACAACTCACAATATGCCACCGATTATAAAATGGTGTCCCGTTACGGTCCGTCGTGGTGAATATCTCATTTTTCAAGTGACAATCTCGTGACAATTCACTCTTCTGTAACTGTTCGGGTTCAAAGTTTCGAACCCTTGACTTCCAAATTGCGAGCTCTAGACGATTTTGACAAACTGTGAGTCCTAGACGATTTTGGGTTAGCCTAGTGCACTCCTCAGATCAAGATATACCTGTTGTGTACCAAGTTTGGTCAAAATCTGTCAAACCTTGTGGATTTGCATAAGAAACTAACAGTCAAACGGCTTTTATACTTGTATATATATATAAAATCAGCGGTGAGGTTAGCTCAGTCGTGGAGCACTCGACTAATGAACTGGGTCCACCAGCTTCAAAACCCGAGCGTGCACTAAAGATTTTTTCTTCTAGTGACATCGTTCGAGGGTCCAAAATTGTCCCTAGGCTTACCCAGCCATTAATTAATTAATTAATTAATTGACTAATTAATTAATGCGTACCTGCAAAGGGAAAAATCAGGCGGCCGGAGCATAGTACTGACCAGACTGTCTTCCTCGTGTGCCGTATAGTCATGAATCAGATGCCTTTACTGTATCTGCCCCTTTGGGCCCTTAGTGGCCTGTTACGGGACTGATTTCTGATATATATAGTCTGTTTTTGGTGAATAAATGTTTGTGTAGTCTATCCGCCACATTTATATTTATCATAATTCTGAATTTTAAATATAGTCAAATATTGTCTGGTCTTTGTCATCGAGTCACTTTAGAAATTACTACATTAATATAATGAATTAGTATTTTAATTCATGCATATATTCAATTTTTTTTCTTTTTCTTTTTTTTTTATCGATTGAGACTTCATAGTAACAAATAATTAAAAAATCTTTGTAACATTGGGTAATTTTCAAAAATCCCTTTTTAAGAAAGTTTTTTTAGGTGCTTAGTTAAAATTAAGAAATCGAATTATTATTTATAATATAATTCTAGATAGCCTATTTTCTTTAAAATGGTATTTTTAGTTTCAGGGTTGTTTCCTACAATATTCTGGCTGATGTTTATGCAGAATCTGTTACTGCTCGAACTGAACTGTTTCCTTACTGCCCACCTTATGCTATTAATATTGACTATAGAAAGCAATTGTTTATTAGAGAAGTACTAGGTATGTAATATTCTAATTTTTAAAATATAACAGACTTCTTTAGGGACGAGGTAAGCTCAGTAATGACCAGACTGTCCCTAGGCCTACCCAGCCTTTAATTAATTTATTAATGGGTACCTGCTAAGGGGAAAATCAGGTGGCTGGAACATAGTACTGACCATGCTATCTCCCTAGAGTGCCATGTGGTTAAGGATCAAATACCTCTGCAGTATCTGCCTCTCTGGGCCCTTGTGGCTTGTTAGTAGACTGATTTTTTTTTAACAATTAAAAATGAACCGGTAATTCTGAGCAATTAGTTCCCCAACTCTGATTTTCGTAAAACTTCACATGATGATTAGTTTCAACCTAAATAAGAATAAAATCTAACACCCACGACCACTGGGCCTCCAAATTTTAAAATATACATCTAATTTAGAACACATTTGTTGAGTAAACTATTTCTTTACTTAAAAATCTCTTTGAGTCTGCTGAAAAAGTTACTTGTTTTTATTCCTTATTTGATTCAAATATTTCTTTTACTCATTTCTATAGGCTACAATGCAGACATAATATGCCTTCAGGAAGTTGACGTTAGAATTTTTAAGAATGACCTTACTCATGTTCTGGAGGACCATGAAGGCGTAATCACGAGAAAATCTGGTAATGTAGCCGAAGGAGTTGCAACATTTTATGCTAAGAGAAAATTCAGGTATTGCTAACTTTCTTTAAGGCATAAATTAATACCTTATTGATATTCTATAGTATACTGCTATTCAATTTATAATTTGAATTTAAATCAAATAGTCGGAGAGCTGGTAATGCACGTTTGATGGAAGTGTTTTATGCACCTTGAAATCTTGAATTTGCTATAATCGACCTCTAGGGTAGATAAGTAGGTAATAAATTAATAATAATTTAAAAAAAAAACTTTTTTTTTAAAGTGATTATTTATTTATTTGAAAAACCTTATCATTTGAAGATATAATATGTATCATTTTTAATATTGCATATTTAAGTAAAATTTAGATACCGAATTATAAAATCAATTCAAATTATGTAAATCCTTGCTGGTTTATTATTTACAAGTGCAAATGCAAGTATAAGTTCATGATGAATGCTTGAACTAGACTGGGTAAAATCAGGTGTTCCAGCCGCAGGTGCCTTAGGGTGCGTTTACATCTGACACTTCTTGCAGGAAGTATATGTCAGGTGTCGGATAGATAATCTCTTGAAGGTTTACATACTGACAGAAATAGCTAGACATTTATGTCATGGATATGTATAGGACAGTTCTGGATTTGTTCTAATTTGCGATAAATTCACCAAAAGCACAAATAATCAGTGTTTACATCTGTTGATATAGAAGTGTCGACAATACAGCTAGAAGCCAAGATATTTATCTCTGAAATTAAATTCTTCTCGTAAAAATCTGTGTTTACACCTGGTGGTATAGAAGTGTCGACACTTATAGTTCATGATAGAAATATATATCTCAGACATAAATATCTCATGGTTTACACTAGTCGCAATTTCTGTCTGATATAAATTTCCTGCAATAACTAGCAAGTGTAAACCCACCCTTAGTAGAAACACAAGATCCTGCCTCTAAAACGAAACAGGTATTTCTTCACTTTTATGTGATGAAATACCACAAAACAAATGTTTGGTTAACTAGGAAGGGAAGGTTTTCGAGCCGGTCTTACTCAGGTGAGTTCCGAGATCCATCACTCATTCCTCTCGGAGACCACCAGATAAGGGAGAGTCTACTGTACTAGCTTTATGTTTTATGGTTGACGGCTGAGGATTCTATATTTTTTTATTTCCTGTTTAATGGCGTATCAACTATTGTGCTATTAACGCCGGGCTATCTGCAGGTTGCCACCCTTTTATAATGCACCTTATTTTATTTTATTTATTATTTTTTTTTTTTTTTTTTAACGATTCGGCTCACGCCATTATCAACCTTTCCTTTATCATAGTAGTATTTAATATTTCCAAAATTTAATTTTACTTATATCATTATTGTGCCAAATATTATTTGGCCTTTGTGAATGAGTCGCCCTCGCACTTCTCTTACCGATTCAGGGTCTCGACCGTTTTATGCATAAGAATGTTTTTGTATATAAGTATCAGATGATCCCATACGTAATGTTGTTTTTATAATATTCTGTCTGTTTATGCTTATATTACTAATCCCTTCTTTTCAATTGATTTTTGTTTATTGTAGCATTAAATACACTTCTATTTATCATGTTTTGGTTGACTTATTTATGGTGTGCTGAAATTTCATTTGAAACGATTCTCCCAAGACACTACTTACCTTATGCTTTGAGAATTCGATAAAGGAGGAAATGCTGCTTTAGATTATCACCTTTTCAGCAGTCTCCAAAAACTCGAATGAATTCAGTCGATTAAGTGAAAAACGAAATGTTCGCTTTCTTTAATTCAAAATCGAAGTTGTTGTTTTTTTTCAGAAGACATTCAAAATTTAGTTACAAGATGGTAAAGACATTTTGGATTGAACGTGTTTCACTGATTTTATCTTATACCTTGTAGCACACCATTAAAAACCGATATTACTTTTAGGATAACCTGTAACCTCATCTCCGGTGAGGAGATTTCAATACTCACCCCAAGTAGCTCATAGTATTCGCTTGTTCCAGTACTTTCATTAACTGTAATTTATTTATATTGTCTGAAACCTAACTTTTATTTTATTTAGGTTACTAGAACTGAAAGAAATGTCATACGCTGATGAAATAGATAAAAATCCTCTATTTTCACACATTTGGGATACTATAAAAGGCAATGAACCTGTTGTTACCAAACTTAAAGAGAGGTCAACAGTATTTCATGTAAGTTGTCAGAACGTTTACTGTAGTTTTTAATGAATAAGTTTGCATGGTGAAGCTTTAAACAAAAACATTGTAATTATTATTCTCCAAAAACTGAAGACTATATCCTTAACCTTCCTCCAGTTGTGCCTGCTTTTAGCACTTTCCTCCGAAGGAAAGTAGCTATTGAGGTTGGACTCATGACGGAATTTTTGAAAAATTTCTTCAAATCTTTATCGATCCTACCTAGTAGACACCGAAAATGACCCCCGTTAAAATTTTTATATATATATATATATATATATATATATATATATATATATATATATATATATGTTATGATTTATTTTTTATAAAATGATTGCGCCACGTTGGGTCGCCATTTAATGTTAAGATTTTATTGTTTATAAAAAGAATGAAAAAATTTTAATTACTTGAGTAATTTTTATTATATGAATTTGACTTAATCTCAGGGATTAAAGTTCCGAGTGAATGAACAATATAATATTTATTTCCAGACAATCCTGAGATACAAACACCAATATCAAAAATAATACAAATGACAATAAAAGAATTAACAATTACAAAAAAAACAATTTTTACCTCTAAATCAATCCGCTTCCAACATAGCCTCAATACACTGCGCTTCAGCAATTTCTTCCTCAAGGCGACACACCCTCTTGCCAGGTCTCGCGCATAGAATGGGTATCTTGAAAGTCTGGATTCTTTTGTCTTCTCACTCCGCCTACTATGGCTGCTGAGAATCAACTGACGCCTTCTAGCAGGAAAGCTTGGCATCCTTGTTTCTTAACTTCCGCATTTTGTTGGTTCATATATAAAAGTAATAATTATATTTTTCGTAACTTCAAATAATTAATTTATTACCATCTGAATGTACATTTAATATGGATATATTGTACACCAGTATTGTCCAAAAATATTATTAATTTTGATCGTATATAATACAATGTTAATTGTATATATGGTTTGTGATTTGCGCGGGCTTTTCAAAATATCGATGGTTATTTGAATTTAAAAATATTTTTGAGAATGTAATATATCATTACAATATATATATTGTAATGATTAATTATTATAAAATGATTGCGCCACGTTGGGTCGCCAATAACTGTTAAGATTAATTATTTTAATAAAAAGAATGAAACAATTGTAATTACTTTTATTATATGAATTTAAATTAATCTCAGGGATAAAAGTTCCGAGTGAATAAAGAATATAATATTGATTCTTAGACAATTCCGAAATACAAAACAATATTAAAATACACACAAACAATAATAAAATAATCGACAACTACAAAAAAAACAATTTTTACCTCTAAATCAATCCGCTTCCAACAAAACCTCAATACACTCCGTATTCGACCACTGCTGAGAATCAACTGACGATCCTCAATCCAAGGCTGCTGTAATTTACTGAGGACAGACCCCAGCTCCGCATTCCATGAATGCTGGGAATCGACTGACGCCATTCGAGCGGGAAACTTTGGCTTCTTTCTTTCTAACTTCCGCAATTTGTTGGATTATATATAAAGATAATAATTTTGTTTTTTGCAATACCAAATAATTAATTTATTGTTATCTGAATGTAAATTTAATATGGATATATTGTATACCAGTATTGTCCAAAAATATTATTAATTTTGATCGTATATAATACGATGTTATTTGTATTTAAAAATATTTTCGTGAATGTAATATATCATTACAATATATATATATATATATATATATATATATATGTCTGTTAACACGATAGCGGCCAGAGTTTTTGTTTTTTCGTCACGAAACTTGGTATATAGCATTCAATGAGCAAACGATTGAACGAGTTCGTTAACCACTAAAGTCGGTCCACCGGAAGGGGGGGTTTACCCCGAACCCAAAACACTAATTTGACTATGTCAGCCATAATATTTGTTATATTTCGACGAAACTCGGTATTCGTAGTGGTAATCCACAGGTAAATATGTGTTGTAAAAATAAACTAAATCGGTTCATTAGGTGGGGGGGTTTACTCCGGACCCACAATACCAATTCGCCACTACCAGCCGTGATTTTTAGTATATTTCGACGAAACTCTGTATTCGTAGTGGTAATCTACAGGTAAATATGTGTTGTAAAAATAAACTAAATCGGTTCATTAGAAGGGGGGGGGGTTTACTCCGGACCCAAATTCCTAATATACTCATACCGGTCGTAATTTCTGCTGTATTGTAACGAAACGCGGTATACGTCGTGGGTATCGGAAAGGGGGGGGGGTTACTTTGTAATATATTTCAATAGAAAAGCCCGCCATACGTAGGTTCACATAGCCGCCGCGAGGAGCGCTTTCTACCACTAGAGGGACTGTATCCTGTTCCTGCGTTAGATCAAAATACGATAATATGAGGTTTTTTGTATTTATTACGTAGTGTAGTAGGTACCATGTGTAAACATAACTCTGGAAGCAAATTAATAATTGATCAGTTACTCATTACAAATTTAAAAGAGAACTATTCATGTTTTTATTTTATTTATGTAGGATATTTTAAGCAAATTGTTCTGGAAAGCAGTCTACAATACCCAAATTCTGAGGAAAGTGCTTAGTTATGCAGCTCCTGCGTAACGGACTTTTTTCACATTGTCACTCGTGTGTTTGAAAATTTCAAATATCTTAGAATTTAGGCATTTTCTTACATTATTGTACTGAATTTGTTTGATAACATTATTAAATATAAAATAACATGTAAAACTGGTAATTGGGAATAAATAACAACTTTTTAAAATATGAATTAAATTTATTTTACCTCGCGATGGTTTTAGGGCCTGGCTGTATTTTCAAAATATTTTTTGCTTCAGTTTTAGGTTTTGAAAAACTTACATTTCTCCAATTTGTTATTCGGTCTTTGCCCCCCAAAAATCACAATCCATGGCGTTCTCACTGTCAGTTGATTCTTCATCGAACCAGTCTTGACCCGAGTCACTATCATGGTCACAACACGCTATATCTGCATCACTTAGAGTACTGTCCAAGTCATCACGGATGGCTTCCCCTCATGACTTTTGTTCCTTGTCCAGCTTTAATATAATTCTCAGTACGTCTTTTAATTGAATTCTTTCAGTCTTGTGAAAATAATACGCAAAAATAAAAATCACATATTGAAAAAAGCTTTATTAACGGCAAAAAAATATATCACTATGATACCAGACAATTATTAAAAGCCATCAACTCATTAAGTAATCAAAACTTCAATGAAATGAATGAAAAATAAAAATAAAAGGTACTTACATTATATATGACCAGCACTCGTACGTTTGATATTTTCAAACAGACTCGAGTTTCTCACTTTGAATTCCGATGACACACTAACAGTGTCCAGGCAAACATAGATCTCCACCCCTCAAAGGATGTCTCAAAATAGAATACAAAGAGTCGAGCAGATAGTCAAGTGAACTTTGGTCCTGGCGAGGAAAAAAAGTAAGCCTGTGTGAAAATTTCAAACGGCATATATATAATTTGATTTGTTTAAAATAAATATAACACAATAATTTGTTTTGTATTTATGAGGGTCATTCAATAAGTAACGAGACAAATTGTTATAGTTTAAAAACCGTTTATTCAATCAGTGCAAAATGTTGGCAACTTTTTAACATAATCCCTCCCATTATTCCTCGATTCAACTTTCTTATGCCACTGGAATACACTTTTTTTTTGTAACTGTCAGCGCAAAGTTTGCACCTGAATCTTGACTTCTTTGTTAGAACCAATTATTTTGCCACTTAGTGCCTCTTTTAGAGAACCAAACATATGGAAATAGTGCAAGATCTGGGCTATAAAGGTGGTGTGGAACAATCCCAGTTTTTTAATGAATTCTTGAGTTTCGGCCATGCATTGCCACAAAGCAAAAGCACACCTTCTTTCAAAAGTTCACCACGACGTTTAGTGCAAATGGCAGGCTTTACTTTGGTTTCCTGTTATAGTAATATTGGATGTTGATTGTTTGTTGGTCTTCCAGAAAAAAGGGCTTAGTGAGCCCTAAAAAAAGTGTAAGCATCACTTTACTTGCTGATGGTTATCTTGATTTTTTTCCGCCAACACTTTTGCGACCACTTTTAAACTGTTTCATCTACTTGTAAGTGTTTGAATGTTTCGTAATTCTCAATTGGACTTCATATCTTGAACTAACTGAATTATAAGTTACGTTTACAAAATTTTATCAAATAGCTGATAAGAAGTAATAACACGGATGCCAACTTGGAAGTTCTAAAAGCTTTGTAATGAATTATAAAGCCATTTTTGACCTACATCAATTTGTCTCGTTACTTATTAAATGGCCCTCGTATATTGTAAGTACATTCCTCATAAAACTAGCTGCCTTCCTGAGGATTTTGCTTAGTTATGCTTCTTCAGCTTGAAATATTTGTAAATTATACGACACCAAAATTAAAATTATGAAATTATGTGTTTGTGATAAATGCTTAATTTAATTACATCATTTCCTGAAAGATTTTTTTTTACAATTTAACTATTGATACGAGAAACAAATGATTTTTTACAGGCTTTAATTTTAGAAAGCTCTGATAAGATTGTTGTTGTTGGAAACACTCACCTCTTTTTTCATCCGACTGCGGATCACATTCGTCTAATTCAAGCAGGCATGGCTGTGAAGTTCATGGAGGATTTAGTTCACACTTTACAAAAAGATGTAAGTTCTTATTAATTTTACTGTTTATTTAACGGAAATTACAATTTGGAGCAATGTTGTCTTATTTTGTTTCAGGGTAAAGCTGTGTCAATGGTTTTCTGTGGAGATATGAACAGCACTCCTGATTGTGGACTCTATTTGCTCATGACAGAGAAAAAGGCTCCATCACATTTACCCGATTGGCATTCTGGTTTGTTTTGTTTTTATATTAATCTATAATAATTATTAAAAATGGTTCTTACCACAGTAGGATTGTTAATGTTCCTGGCAGGCCTGGAGGCCATGAGTACTAAGGCTCTTGCACTCCGTGTCTAAGGTCATCGTGGGTTTGATTCCCACTAGGAGTGGTGGCTTTTCTTTAGTAATAAGAAAAGGTGTCAGCCTTATCCTGGCTAGAAAAGGGTGATAACCCGTCCTACAACTCTGAGTTAATTATAAATATACGTTAAAATTTAAATAAATAATGTTCCTGGCAGCGAGGTGCTTGTACGAATCTGGCTGGAAATGGGTTGAATTTATTTTAAAAAATCGCCATTTTACCATAGATGTTTAGAAAGGTTACAACAAGCAAATTGCTTGGTTGTCGTGGCCTTGGAACATTTTCTATTGTCTATATCCTTCATTTTCTCGTAGATATGAAAGGCCGTCATAAATAAGGTGTTGGGTTGTATTTGCGTATGTCGATTCCATTGTGACAGTGTTGAGAATGGTGAATGTGCTTCACACATTAGGTAATGTCTAACAAGTACAAGTGCGTCCTTGTGGGTCTGTAAATCAAAACCCTTAAAAACGCAAGAAGAAAATAACATTTTTTTTTCTTAATGATTATTTGTAATTTTCAAGGGCAGATAAACGTGAGATCGTGAAGGGCCTTGAGCTTACACAGCCCTTCGAAATGGCCAGTGCATATGGAGCGCCCAAATTTACCAATTATACTGTTGGATTTTCTGGCTGCTTGGATTATATTTATTATCAAACTGATTCCTTGAAGCTCCTACAGGTAAGATAACCAACCATTAATAACTGCTTGAATAGTATTGTGATGATCATGTATCAACTGTCTTGGTCTATTTGTTGTAAAAGTACCTATAGTGTGTGTAACAGGCCACAAGGGCCCAGAGGGGCAGATACTGTAGAGGTATCTGATTCTTGACCATACGGCACACTAGGGAGATAGTGTGGTCAATACTATGCTCCGGCCGCCTGATTTTCCCCTTGGCTGCTTCGACTGCTAGAGTCATTGGCACCCAAGGTACCCATTATTAATTAAATTAATTAAAGGCTGGGTGAGCCTAGGGACGATCTGGGACCCCAAATCCAACCCTCGAACGGCAGCACTAGAAGAAAAAATCTTTAGTGCGCGCTCGGGTTTTGAACGTGGTCCTCCAGTTCATTAGTCCAGTGCTCTACCACTGAGCTAACCTCGCCCACTATGAAAAATGACCTCAATATCCTTCTTTTTTTTTTCAAGCACTTTCTGCCAATGAGTTGGGTTTCTCCTAAAAGAAATTTATAGAATTACTGCCTAAGAAATTTGCTGAGACCATAAAAGGGAGTAGTTTAATGGTGTGAGATTGGGACTATATAAGGAGGGTGTAGCAAAACATTTCAGGGCAAACTCCAACAATAACTTCTCTCAAGTGTATAGAGACATGTGGATTAGCGTTGTCATGCAGAAAACTTACATTTCATTTGTTGACCAATTCCGGACACTTCTGTGATATATTTTCTCCTCAACTAGTCGAGTTTCTCACTGTATTTAATTGAATAAATGATTTTATTCTCTAGGAGACAAAACCTTCAAAATCCCACCAGATAGACAGTGTAACCGTTTTTTGGATGACTCGGAGGACTCTATCTTTTGGTTCCTACGATCTACTGAGCTTGGATGTTGTTGGGGGTTTCTATAAGAAATTAGATGATTATTCCATTTGTCAGATAGTCCCAACAAGAAATATATACGCGGGATCATAAAATAAAAATACTTATTGAAACAAAATAAAGAACACAAATAAATTATATTAAACAAAACAAAACAACTATTTATAAACATATCAGAAGGATATGTTCATATACATAGATATATCATTGTGTCAAGCATCGAGCGGAGATCATTGAGGACTAGAGTCCTTACATATTGTCTGAATATTCACTCATGAATAGTTTGAGTTCATCACTCGCGAACTGTACAGAACATCCTCACGCAATTGTCCAAGAAATATTGTGTTCGCTGCACATCATGGCTAGTCACAACACTCTTAATTGTTGGTTTTTATATTTAAATTGGTGTAGAGAAACTCAAAAGATCACATATCACTCAATTGTTTTTTCAGTCTCTTCTAATAATCAGTTAATTAAAACAGCTGGTTGCTAGGTAGGGCTATTCAAGTGAAACTCCTTAGCAACCAAGCTATTAGTCTCTTGTGCCGCAAAAAGTTATTGCAAATGATCCATCTTTCATCCCCCAGGAATCACTGTTTTCAAAATCAGATTTTTTTATTTTTATTTTTAAGAAGCAGATCACATTCACATTGCTTTAGCTTTAGGTTGTTAAGTTCGTGCATTACTCGTAATAACAAAAATCGCCCAGACTTTCTGATCAACCCTCTATAAAGGGTATTACAAAAGGATGTTGCCAGGAATGTCAACAGCCTTGAAGACAAGATTCTTCTATTCGTGAAGTCGGCCGATCTCCTGGTCTTTGTACCAGCAAGGGTTGCTCTTGCAATCATGATTCTAGACACTTCGCACTTGCACAATCACTGGATTAGGGTGTTTGAGTTTTATTTAAAATTTGAGGAATATAAAAAAAAGGAATAGATTTGTCTTGGCATTTTTCGAGATATTCTTATATATCTCGAAACCAGTTGGGGAATTGTAGTAAATATAAAGTATCCATTCAATAGATTTTTCCACAAATGCAGTTCTTTTGTGACTTTTCGGAGACCAATCTCATTCGTAGAAATTGTTGCTTATATAAATTTCCGCTAAGGATACTATCAGCTTCCTTTTGTGGCACCTAAGATCTTGCTTCGCTTTAAGGTTTCATTTTACATTTTTCACAAGGGATAAAGACAAAAAATTAAATGTTTCTTTTCTGAACTTTCCAAATGATAATAGGGATGAGATCGGAAACACGCTAAGATGAAACAGTTCCTGAGTCTCGGCCAAACTGTTTCCTCTTTACAAAACTATATTTCTACAAAACAGTTTAATATAGATAATTTTTTAATACTTTGCTTTAATAAATTTATTATTTTGAATTGATTACCTCAAAATATAGTTTTAAGAATACATTTTGATTTAAATTTTCCCACCATATATTTTAAAATTGTGCCTCGATTGAATAAATTGAGATTTCATAACAATACATTTATCAGAATTAAAACTTGAACTTCTTCAAAATAGTCTATGTACTATTTTGGTTTGAAGAAGTAGAGCTCAAGAAGAAAGTCAGAATGAGCTAAATTCTGCCTGAGGCAAGCTCAGTATAGATAGATTCTAATTCTATATATATGATGTAAAATATACATCTATGGTTATATATATGTATATATATATATATATATATTATTTTTTTTAATAGTTTCCTCTCTGCAGTAACCCTGCAAAGAGGCCGTTTATTTTGTGCTACACGTTCCAATACATAATGTATATCACATGTATTTTATAAAATTTTGTCATCAAATGTTCTTAGATATATTACATTAATGATTTAACATTAAATAATTAATAACTAAATTTAAATAATTAGAAAATAAATATACATAAAATAAATATAATTTTATATATTTAATTAATTTGTTTGTTTACATTTTTTATTATTTCAATTGTCTTTAGAGGCATCGATCGTCTTTAGAGTAAGGCATGCTCTCTTACAAAAATCTCTGAAGCTTGAATAGTGTTTATTAAACAGCTCTTTTTCTGTAATGGGCCAGTTTTTTATATTCTTTTGAATTGTTTTTCTCTCTTCTATGAGTAACTTACATTTGTATATAAGGTGATGTGTTGTTTGTGGTGTTGTGTTGTCGCAAGGGCATGCCGAGCTGTTAGTTATCTTTAGCTTGTGTAAGTATGTGTTTAAAGATCCGTGTCCAGTTAGTAATTGTGTCGTGTAGAAGTCACAGCATGTATGTTTTCGTACTAAGTGGCTATGTATGTCAGGTATAAATGAAAAGAGTGTACGTCCTTTTGTAGAGTTTCCCCATTGTGTTTGCCAGCGCTCTATCGTTTTACGTGATAGAATGTGTTTCATGTGTGTCTTAGATATTTTGTTGTATGTTACTGGTATATTATTGTCTTTGGACGCTGATTTAGCGAGTCTGTCGGCTATCTCGTTTCCTTCAAGTCCGTCGTGTGCTTTGACCCATTTAAAGTGTGTAGTTATGTGTTTCATTTGTGTCTGAAGTAGTTTGTGTCTTATTTGTTCAATTATTGGTTCGTGTATTTTTCTATTGGTCAATTTGTATAGTGAAGATTTACTGTCTGTGCATATTTGAACTGTTGAATTTGTCTCTACTTGTGTGTTGATATAGTCTAGTGCCTTTAGTATTCCTAATTGTTCTGCTTGATTGTTCGTACAGTCCTTTCCTAGCCTATATTTTAGCTTGTCTATGAGTATGTGTTGTTTATACACTACTACACTACATCCTACTGAGTTATCTTGTTTACTACCATCTGTGTATATTTCGTAGTGCGTCGGGTCTTTCGTGTACCCCTTAATATTTGGGAATATTGCGGGATGTGTCCAGTTTGAGTAGTGTATGGGGTGTTCTATATCTTCTGTTCTTAGTGTAATTGTATCTAGTTGTAATTTTGTTAATGTATATTGAGTTGTGTGTTGTTCTGAAAGTAGTGAAATTGGTGTGATTTTTGCTAGAACACAGGCTGCTTTGTAGGAGATAGTTCGATATCCTTTGATAATTCTAATCGCCATCAATCTTTGTACTCGCTTCAGTTTTATCTGATTGTATGTTTTGTCCAGCCCACTTTTCCAGACGTTTATGCCGTATGTCAGTGAAGGTAATATTGCTCCTTTGTACAAAGTTTGAAGTGCGTCTGTCTGTAGTCCCCATGTGTTTCGTGCTGCTATTGATAATAAATTTATTAATTTTATCAGTTTAGCTTGTAATAAGTCTATATGTTTAGTCCATGTCAGTTTGTTGCCAAATGTTATGCCTAAATATCTTAGAGTTTGTGTACTCTGTAATTTTTCTCCTGCAATAAAAATATCGAAGTCTGGCTGTCTTCGTTTTCTAGTAAATATTATATATGAGGATTTCTTTGTGTTAAATTTTAGTTTGTTGCGTTCTGACCATTGTTCGACTGTCTGTATTACTGTGTTTATGGATGTTTGTATGTGTTCTATGTACTTTGAAATATATATATATATATATATATATATATATATATATATATATATATATATATATATATATAAATAAAAAAAAATTAATTTTATTAATAATTTAATTTGATTGGAAGTATAATGAAATTGAAATGTAATTTTTCTATTAAAAAGGGGTCATGTTGGGTTCTTTATATACAAATTATAGTTATCTCCAAATATCAAACATGGGTAGCTATATGAATCTTACTACAAACAAAATAATATCAAATGTATACAATTTAACACAAATTCACTTACATCCACTGGCACAGCACAGGTCACAATAGATCAAAATATTTTTCTTCAAAAAACTTCTTAATGAACATTCCAATAATCTAGTCTGAGACTCTTAGCCAACACATGAGCAAACTCTTCACTCTGAAAAAACAACTGACTGTCTCCCGGCATGGAGGGTGCCTCCTTGGAAATTTTTGTTATGTTATCATTTCATATTACTTCGAAGTAGTAAGATATTTTTTTATGATAGTTGGAATATCACTACAATATATATATATATATATATATATATATATATATATATATATATATATATATATATATATATATATACATACATACATATACATATTAATATCACTCATACATTTGTACTCATACTATATATTTATATATATGTATATAAGCAAGTATATTATGGTTCTCAAGATATCATTTATTTAATTTTGCAGACAGTTCCTATTCCCTCTGAAGAAGTTCTTAAAGTGCACACAGCTCTTCCGAGTCCAGTGTTTCCTTCAGATCATGTTGCTTTAATTGCAGACTTCTCCTGGATTTAAGTCAAGGTTAGTAAATTATTATTTACTGGACATTGACTTTTAATTGTTTCTTGTTCACAATTTAATTCATTTATTTAAATAAACTCGACGCATTTCACACCATTTTTGTTATGTCTTCGTGTGGGACGACCATCTCTACAGGTGTGAAAGGTGTGCTTGATCTACGTACACCGTAACTGTGAGATAAGATCTCGGCCCTCATTGTTACTTCTGTACCATTTTTCCTGTCCTAGAGTAGTTTAAAAATAAATATTTCCTTTTTTTTTGAGGGTATGAAAAACTATTAGTCAAGCAGATCGATGTGAGTACAGAACCCAGACTGCATTTATGCATCTAAATCACATTTTTTCTTAAATTGATCTAATAAATGTAGAATTTGACACAGCAAATTCCTAGATTCACAATCAATTGCAAAGGAAAATATCTTGGAATGCAATTAGATGAACCAAAATAAATGAAAATAGTCGTAAAAATACTTAATATAGACAATAAAATATTAATGATTTTTGCTGTGATAGTAATGTCAGCAAACACGTTTCTGAATACCCAAACAAAAAATCAGTTACACTTCTTATATCCGTTTTTCTCAAATCTGGTTTCAGTTATCTCGCTAAAAATGCTTCCGTTTATTTTGCTATGTTAGAAAACCTATACAAACTGTACCTACACTAGCCTGTTTACACAAAAAGTAAGCACAATTTTTTTTGTCTGAATTTTGCCAAAAACCTTATGTATCAGAAAAAGTATTAATCTCCTAAATATTATAAAAATTAAACCATCATTGGGGAATTTAGACTGACAAATATATTTATATATTTAAATTTGAATCAGTTTTGTCATAATCTTTGGGTTTTGAAACATGTACTTCTCTAGTCAGTACTTCCGGATTGCATTATGAGTTAGATAAAAAGAGCGGGGAAGCAGGCTTAACACATTAAACGCCATGGGTGTCACCCGTGACCGGCATTATATATTTTATGAGGCCATGAATTTTATCACTATAATAAATTTTTATTTAAAAAAAAACCACTACCACATTAAAGAAGAGCATCGAGATGGATAAGCTCAATTGTGGTGGTGTTTTTTTTTTTTTTTTTTTTGTAATAAACCAAAACAAATAAATAAAATAGGAAAGGCATCAACTTCTAGGCCAGGAACTGTTATTTAACTGTAGGTAACCTTCCCAAAACTTTCTCATGAATGAATGAAGGTTAAAATAAATATGTTTTAATTTTTTATTTGATACATTGTATGCTATAAAATTTGTCATTTCTCGGCTTTTTAACCTACAGTATTTCTAGCTCTGTTTACAGGCCACTTGAGTGATGATCTTTACTTGTCACATTTAAAATGTTGATGATACTATTGGAAATAACTTCATTATTTTTTTCAGGATTATTACTCTGACTTGCGAGATCGACGGATTCTTCGAAAGTTAACTTCGTTTCCATTAATATCTACTGCCAGTGTTACAATGCAAGGGACAAGCAGATATTTGTTTGTGAAGAGAGAAATATTGGATCAGATATGTAATAGAATAAATACATTTGTATTTTCCAAATAAAATTTGTCATCGTATGGAACGCATTTATATAATGTACTCTGGTATTGATGGTATAAAGAGAAATAAAAGGTCTCCATTAATTTATTTATTGTTAAAAAGATTCAGAGATCCATTTTCTGAACATTACAATTTGTATAAATAAAAAAAAAAAAACTGTCATGCAGGAGCTCCATAATTTAGTATTTTCCCCAGAATTTGGGTAGAGTAGACTGCATTTCCAAATGTTTTGCTTAAAATAACCTACATAAAACAAAGACATGAATAGTTTTGCTCTTTTACATTTGTAATGAGTAGCTGTTTTAATTATGATTTTTTTTAGTTCATTTCCTTCCAGAGTTTTGTGTATGCATGGTACTACGCTATTTAATAAATAAACAAAAAATTCAGATTTTCGTCTATTGATCTTTATTAATAATAAAAGCGTCCCTGTGTAAAAAAGAATGTCCTACAATAATAATGCAGGAACCGGATTCAGCACCCCTGTTTGGGCTCCTAGTGGTAGAAGTTAATAACAACTCACATGAAATCATAACAAAGTTTTGCCAACCTACATTTTGCGGCAATATTCAACTTATCGGGCCTCGTCCGATGGACCGATTTAGTTTATTTTACAACTCATCTTTCTCAATATATACCCATGATGTATGCAGTTTTGTTTCAATAAAACAGAAATTACATCCAGTCTGAGCAAATTATTAGTAATTTGGGTTTTGAGTAACCTCCCCCGTCCTAATAAACCGATTCAGTTAAAAATATATAAAACGTGGCTAGCTATGAAAATCGTACTAATACGAAACCTTACCTTACATCTTCACGTTATAGCAGAGACCCCAATAATACTTTCTTGGTCCTTCAAAAACGTCTTCACAACTTCTAAATTACACTCTAACAATCTAGGTAGACAAAGCTAGAATGAATATAAGGAGCAGAATAGATTCTGTTGTTTACAACACATTCTATACGATTGACCGGGTGGAGAAACCTTCTTGATTTAGATTAAGGAAATTTTATATTACTACAAAATAGTATATCTGTTGATACATTTAATATTTTTTTCAAATATATAAAATATTTTGAAATATATGTGTTTAAAAATATTCTTTTAATTTTTATATTGTCCCCCAATTCTTTTGAAGTTTCATTCTGTACTTTATTTAAATTGAACCCATTTATGTTAGAGATATCAGAACAATATATTTCTCATTAGATAACTAACGAATACAGAGTTTTCTTGAAATATTAAAACAATTACGGCTGGTATTGGCAATTTTTTAATTTGGCTCTGGAACAAACCCTCCCTCCTAATAGACCGATTTAGTTTATTTTTACAACACATTTTTCTCTTTAGGTAGCCACAACAAATACAGAGTTAGTACTCTAGGTATCCTATCTAGTGGTAGGATTGATGAACATATCGTCCCTACCATGTCAAACTATCAAATATGCAAATCGGAGAAGAATAGGAACGAACATATTCTATCCATTGACGAAGTAACATATTGAAAAATGGTCTTATTCGATACCTTATTTAAGGCATTAAAGGCTATTCTATAAAGGGGTTAGAGTTGCAACAATTTGCGACAAGCCGTATCATCCACAATCCAAGAGCAAAATCCCGAATCTAAAAACCAGATTTTGCATATTCGATAGTTTGACATGGCAGGGACGATATGAAAAAAATGTTCAAAAATTCTTTCATGAGTGCAACTATAATAGCTACATTTCTTCGGAAAGTGCTTAAAACCTTACTCAATTACCGAAGTTGTACTAAAAATGGAGCCATGGCTCAGTATGCGTGATGGGCATATTTAAATAAATCTTTTGTTTTGGGAATCTTTCATTTCTCTTGATACCTTTGATATGAAGTATAAGCCACTATCCTGTAAGAGTTGGACATAATCATAATTACGATTACAATCACAGGCTTCAAGATGTGATTACGATTATAATCACAGACCCTGAAGATATGATTACTATTATAATTGTAATTACAAGAATGATTACAATTAGACTTGTAATCACATATTTGGTTATAATTTACATTTGTAATCACATTTTTCCATAACTACACTCATAATCACAACATTTTTCTGTAATTATGTCTGTATTCACATTTTTCCCCGTAATTACAACTATAATCATAAACTTTCTGTGATTACGAACGCAATCACATCTTTTTCTGAAAGTACAACTGAAAAGCCTCAAAGACAAAACACATCTGAGCAGAATTGGAAAACTATTCACATCAAGATAGTGTCATAGAAATGAAGAGTTGACTTTTTCATCTGTTAGTATTACGGTAATTACCGATAAAAATTTGGTAATAGTAGCCTCCTAATTTATAATTGGGATAACAGTGGTAGTACTCTAGTATCCTACTATTCCTATTTTGTAGGAACATAGGTATACA
Organism: Gonocerus acuteangulatus; assembly: GCA_946811695.1. Taxonomy (NCBI): domain Eukaryota; kingdom Metazoa; phylum Arthropoda; class Insecta; order Hemiptera; family Coreidae; genus Gonocerus; species Gonocerus acuteangulatus. Next base: position 18,353,679 of record OX328129.1, on the reverse strand, counting down.
TTTTTTTTCAAAAATTCTTTCATGAGTGCAACATTCTTCGGAAAGCGCTTAAAACCCCACTCAATTACTGTATATATGTGTGTATATATATACATATACATACATAAATTGGGTCTGTAAGGAGATAAATACCACAGGGAAATAACAAAATAACGCTTAAAGCCTGGAGAAAAAGTGCTTACAGAAGTGTGAAATGAGCACCGCATAGAGCGTGCATGCAGGAAAAAAAGAATTCCGCGTGGCCCCCACAACTCGAAAGTATTCAATTCAGTGGTAAACAAAATCATTAAGCACCTCACTTCTGTTCAATTATAAAACTTCTGTTCCCTTGTTTGAATAGATGTTTGTACGTATTATATATATTTTTTTAAATAGGGCTGATGCCCTATTATTTTCTTTTTTTAAAAAAAAAAAATAATAATAATTAGCGTATAGAAAACTCGTCCAAAAAATTGTTATAATTTATAAGTGGGTATTAAAATTTAAATACATAAATAGTTTTTCGGCGCTAATGGCCAAGATTTGTTGATGCGCCGTAAAAAAAACATACAAAAAAAAAAAAAAAACAAAGTTTCTTTTAAATATTGTTTCCTGTGAGAATAGTATTCAGGGCATTATTGCGACACAAAAGGATAACATAACATATATTATATTTTTTGCTTTTCCATGTTATCTTGATCCTATTCTTTCAGAAGTGAGAAAAAAAATTAATTTGAATAGTATGAACTTATTCCTTCCTAAAAATTTATTTACAATGATCAGTTTGTAAATAGAATTATTTATTTATTGGTGGCAAAGGAGGCGATTAGTAAATTATTTAGTCAATATGCAAACGTCGGATTTGAAAAAATGGTAATATTAATAAATACATTATAATAGGTTTTCATGCAAAGAAAATAAATATATTTTGGGAAAATTAGCAAATACCTTTAAATAACCAAAATAAAATACAAAATATATAAATAAAAAAAAATTAATATAAAATAATAACTAAATAAAAATTAATAATAAATAATTAGAATTAATTAAAATAAATAAATCAATTTGGTCAGAATGTACTTACTGTCTCATGAAAATGCTTGCAAAGAGAAATTACCAGAAAGAGCCTAATTTATATCTTCTCTTGGCCTTATATATAGGTTTGTCTACTTGTTTGAAGTAATTTGTTTGAGCCAGAACCTGGGACCACTTATCCTTGGTAAGTACGAAAGGGTAACTTGAATTTATCATTAATACTATTCTTTTGCTTATCACACTCTTCCAAAACTACGAAAGAATGCATTTTGGTTATAATAGACGTATTCTCTCACCAAAACTTGTGTTTTATATCCAAAATGTATTTAGAATAATTCTATATTAAAATTTTAGTAATGAGAATCAGTTAAAATGACTAACTTAGTCTCTTCCATGATGGAAAATCTTCGATCTTGTCAGTCATATTGGCAAAGAAATTAATTTTGACAGAATAAACTTGCCGTCTCATAGAAACTGTTCTTTTTGTGATCCTTTTTAAATTGAAATAAAAAAGGGAAATTACCTGAAAGTGCAAATTAGTATACTGTGTGACAATAGTGGTTTTTAGTTTATTTCTGTAGATTGCGTTTGGTAAGCTCCATTAGTTTATTTATTGGTGGAACAATTAAAATGACATTGGTCTTAAAAGCTTACCTTTCTTGGTATCCTAACACCTGTTATTAAAGTTTTATCAAATGACAATTTGCTAAAAAGAAAAAAAATTATTATCTTCCATGAAAGGAAATATTTTGTCTTCCGTAAAATTTGTTACAAAATTAATTTATGAACTTACGGATTTGTGATATTGCCTGGTAACGCACAAATAAGTCCATTTTGTGAGACCGTAAGTGTTTTTTACTTACTGCAGATTCTTTTTTTGAAGTTCCATTTGTTTAGTTGTGGAAGATAACAGTTCTTACAAGCTTACGTTTATTGGTATTCTTTATTAATCTAAGTGATTACTATTAAATTATCTAAAATTAATATCTTCTGTGTCAATATAGGACTGCTTATTCCTGTTTTTTTTTTTTTTTTTTTAGTAAGTTCATTTTTTTATTTATTTTTTTGAGACATGAATAGAATAATATTGGTCTTATGAGCTTACCTTTCTAAACACCGGTTTCTTAACTTTTGTAAATGATCCATCAAATAATGAAAATTTAACAGGAAAATTACTCAAATATATTTTAATAAGAATATCTTGTTAAATTTGCTAGGACTCATTTCAAAACACTCAAGATCAACTTTTTTGAAATGACATCTTGTGTGAGAATTTAGGATTTTAAATTCTGCTGCTGAGTTTTTGTTTATTAGCTCCATTTGTTTAATTATTGGTGAAATTGTGAAACAAATTTGGTATCTTATGTGCATACCTTTCATGATACCGGTCACTGAACTTAATGAATGATCCAGTAAATAGTTAACAGGTAGATTATTCAAATATTCTAAAAACAGCTATCTTATTTAAGTCGATATGACTCAGTTCTAAATATAAAGCCAATGTTGTAGATTATTTTGGAATGAAAGCGTAAGAAGCAAGTTTATAACCTTCATATTCTATAACCGTTTCATTTGTTACCAAATATATGTATGTATTTTTTTTTATTTTAGACTGACAATGGTTAATTATCTATTGAGAAATACAATGGACAAATAAACGCATAAAAGGAAATGTGTAATTTGAATAGGGTAGGGAACAATATTAGAAGTGGTTTCTTGTTGGTAGATGGTGGGGGAATGAGAAGGCATTGGCTAAAGGCAGCCATGTTCGAAATCCCGCTCAGTTTCATTTGTGCCGTCGGGGGTGTTGTGTATCTCTCTCTTGTGGCTGTGTTTACATTCGCTCGTAAGATGAACGTACTATGATTTTCAGTGACATGTTGCTGTTTCTACTTCTCTACCCCGGATTCGCTTCCAGCCTTCAAGGCAAGGGAACCAGTCGAGTTTCTGAGCGTGATAGTCTTCCACACCATGGAAAATGTGAACCTATTACCGTCCCATTCTGTAATCATATGCCTTATAATGATACCATTATGCCGAATATATTGAATCACGCCAAGCAAGAAGATGCTGCTTTGGAAGTTCATCAGTTTTATCCTCTAGTGAAGATACAGTGTAATTCGAATTTGCAGTTTTTCCTGTGCTCCGTCTATGTGCCTATTTGTACTATTTTAGACAGACCAATTCCTCCCTGCAGGTCGTTATGTTTATCAGCGAGGCAAGGCTGCGAAGAAATAATGAACAAATTCGGTTTTGAGTGGCCAGAGAATTTGCAGTGTCATAAATTTCCCGAACCCCCGGACATCTGTGTTGGTGAGAACAACACCTCTAACAACGGAAGTACTACCAAGTACAAGTATGTGCAAACTCCACCGCCAAAGGAGGAAATACCTGAAGGCGCCGTCGATTACGGTTTTGTCTGCCCGGCGCAGTTCAAAGTGCCCAAAGGCATGGACTATCAGCTGAAAGTGGGAGACAGGATAGAAAAAGATTGTGGCGCCCCATGCGATGGAATGTTCTTTTCTGATCGACAGAGGAAATTCGCCAGGATTTGGGTTGGTGTTTGGGCGATCCTCTGTGCAGCCTCTTGCCTCTTCACCGTCCTCACCTTCGCCATAGACACTGACAGGTTTCGCTATCCTGAGAGGCCCATCATTTTCCTGTCTCTTTGCTACTTGATGGTCGCAGTAGCATACATTATAGGATTTGGTTCAGGAGACACTATAGCATGCAGGAAACCCTTCAGCTCTCCTATAGACATACCGAGGCTGCCAATGGTACCCACCATAACACAAGGTACCAAACACGAACCATGTACCATACTTTTCATGGTACTCTATTTTTTCGGAATGGCATCCTCCATTTGGTGGGTCATTCTCACGCTGACTTGGTTCCTTGCGGCTGGTCTCAAATGGGGACATGAAGCTATCGAAGCGAACTCGCAGTACTTCCATTTGGCAGCATGGGCAGTTCCAGCAGTCAAGACTATAACTATTTTGGCAATGGGAAAAGTTGAAGGTTAGTTTTTTATTTTATATCAAATGAAGTTCTTTCGCAAAAGAAATATATCCACGATTCGCCATAAGAGCCAAAAATTTTAGATTAGCTTCTCAGAGTTATATTGGTGAGAATTGTACTAATTCTCGCCAATTCATAACTCGTCCATCAATGGGACTATCTAATAAGTTGAAGGCTTGGGAAATACTCTTACATTGTCCATTCAGTGTCCCACAAAATTCCTGTTAAATTTTTTTTTTTTTTTTTTTTTAACTCAAAAATATACCATTTTCTCATGACAAATTATAATCAAGCTAACATCTGCTTCATGTACTTGGCTACTAATGCTCACTCTGGTTATAAGAATTTTTGCTTTTTTTGTTCGCTGTCAAGGAATTGTCAGAAAATTTTTTTCGAGGAATGGCCAAGGCTTCGTAAAATAGGGCTAGGGTAGTTAAGCTGTAAATTATTAACAGTCCACAGTCAATTCTGTGCTAACAAGAATAGCACAGAAGATTTAGAAAATGCGGACTTAACTACGTTTCGATTTTTTTGTTATTCTACTCCAAAATATTTACATTTAAAAATGTCTATATCAAATTATTTATTGCTTTCAAACTAATTAATGGGGACAATAAGTAATATTGTCCTTGAAATGAAGCCGTTATATTACCATTTCATTGCTAGTAGTGAACTTATCCTGGCATTAAAGTCTCTTGCCTCCATCATCCATTGCTTTCGCTCCTTCACATTTATTCTACCAAAAGCAACGCCATCAGAATGCCATTTTTTATTACAGCTGCATGATCAATAGAAGGTATTGTAATTAGATATCTTTATTTTTTTTAAATTATTTTATATACATTAACTGAAAATTAATACCAATAAATGAAAAGATACTAGAACCATTTCAGACCCACCTACTCATAGAAGATAACAGTTGTTCAAATTTGTATATATATAAAATTATATATTATATTTTTTCCGACTGAATTGGTCTCCTTTATTTTAGATTTATTAGGGAATTTAGTATATTTATGTTTCTTAAAGCTTAAAGCCGTAAAAATAACTGCAGGTGCGCCGAAATTTATAATTTGGTACCCGAGTAATCCCGATTTGTTTTTAGAACGCTGTAGTTTATTTTTAAAACAAATGTTTACTTTAAATATGTACAAGATATGTCGAGATTCAATATAAAAAAAAAAAAGTCTTGATTTGGTAATATATGACATTGGGTATATTACAGAAATAAGTATTATTCTCCTCATATTACCAATTTGTGTCCAGAGTCAACTCCCCTTCAGACGGACGGGTCATTTTTGAGGTTTAGAAGGCAGAATTGTTGGAATTTTTGAAGCTCTTTCTTGAGCGCAACCTCAAAAGCTTTATTATTTTGGAAAGTGCCTAAAGGCTCGCTATCAGTACTAATAGGCTTTTGTAGCGAGAAATGAAGGCTGGAAGGAAGAGAAACAGAAATGTTACTTTCTTTTTTGGGATGGCAGGGACCCCTGGACCTTGGTTTCCCTTCTAATTCAGCGAGGCACCGCTGTAATGAGTGTAATAATGACGGCTCTTCTCCAGCCAATTCAATCCCACGGTCCGACCATGTAAAGAGATTCAAATGTTATAAAAAAGAAGTCCTGCGCGTGTTCCATCTCTCAGAAAAGAAAGGCGCTTTTTCGCACAACGGTGCACAAAGAAGGATTTGAAAATGTTGCTTTCGTTAATTCTAAGCTGTCCAAATTTCACTAGATCTAATCTTTATTTCTGGTAAAATTTAAAAACTTTAAAGAAATGCAACTGTCGTGGACCAGTGTTGTGCAAATATTATTCAGAATAATGATAAAATCTGTTATTTCGTTCTGAATAATGAATAATTTTTCATTCATTATTCAGTCAATTCAATGAATAGCGTAACTTTTTATTGAATGAATATGTTTATTGATTAAAAGTGATTTATTCAAATGAAACAATTTTTTGAATGAAATTGATTTATTTGACTGAAATTGTTCGTTAAATACAAATGATTTATTTTAACAATCTTTTCTAATAACAATGACTTAAGCCATTAAACTTTTTCTTACTTTTAATGAAAATTATTCATTTAAGTGATATTGTTTACTAAACTTATAGAATCTTGAGTTTTTTGTTCCATGAACCACATTATTTTAAATGTATAAAAATAATTAATGAAAAATAATTAATTATACATTAAAAATAAAAATCAGTCATGAATAACTGAATAAAATCTTATTTAATAAATGTATTTAATAATAAGCCAATTGAATAAATTCTTATTCAATAAAAATTGATTTGAATGATTATTGAATAAAAAATTGATTAAATAATGCCCAACTCTGTCGTGGACCTATTGGAATTTATGCCTAAAACGTTTTTGTAGATAATTTATTCGGGGCCAACGGCCATAGCCACGTTGAATACACCGGTTCCCATAGATCACCGAAGTTAAGCAAGGTCGGGCGTGGTCAGTACCTGAATGGGTGACCGACCACGTGCTGTTGGCATTATAAAAGGGCGGTAACCTATAGATAGCCCGGCGCTAATGGCCAAGATGTAGATGCGCCGTAAAAAAAAAAAAAAAAAAAAAAAAAAAAAATATTCGGCTTTCCATTTTCTTTGCACTTTCCACGATTTCGCCACCGTTTTCTAGATGCTTAGCAAAACGTCCGAAAACTGATGTCCTATGATAACATATTCTTTTATGGTCCATGGGCATATATTAAAAATAATTCTGGAAGGGGCTGTGAGAATGTCGGGGTTGGGGGGGGGTGAGAAAATTTGGGAGGTACTAACAATCCTGAACGTGGAATTAGCCAATTACTTAATTTATTTTTAAGGGTTTTAAGATACATTTTTGCCGATTTCGGGACAAAAATGTATTTTTAAAACCTATACCTATATGCCTATGGCTCCCACTATTCCTAACCTAAGAAAAAATTGTATAGCTTAGCTTTGGTGAATCATTGATAGGTTTAAAAAACGTTCATTTAAGTGTGCTGTTTGTATGTAACCGGATAACCTAGTTTCCGCTATATCAGAATACCTTTAGAATTTTAACAGGAACGCCTTTTATCGTAGAACCTTTTGTGCTGTAAATTGTACTTGCTAATTTCGTCGAAAAAAGGGGATTATTCCGAACCACATCTTTCCTTTTAGTCAAAGTATTTATTTTTATGTAAAGGCATAATTATTTATACAATACACGGTCATATAGTCGACGTCCTACAAGAATTTTCCGGAAGGAGAAAACTTCCGGAAAATTCTATAGATGATTGTTTAGAACTCTCATAGTCTTGTTCATCTTGGCTCCTAGAAGCGAGTAACCAAGGTACGAGGTAGCCCCTTCCTGTAGATCTGTAGCGTAAAAAAGTTCTAGTTTTTTTTGTTACATGATCGCCGAGGGTATGATCTTACACTGTGGTTTCCTAGAGAAAATCTATCCAGCATGTGGGCATTCGCATCCAAGCCTATCAGGTCGAAAAAGTTCAATGAGCTTCTTTGACATGATTATCAATTACTGGTTGTTTTGTACTTATTATCTAAGTACATACCAGTTTAGTTGGGTGTGTCCAATTAGCTTAAAGTAACTTCTACGGGAGAAATTCTATGTAAAACGAATAGTACTGAAACATTTCATGGCAAAATATACTAGTTTGTCTCCTTTCTTTGTTGGAATGTGTAAGTACGGAGTGTCCAATAGGAAGCCTTCTTGACTGACATTGTCCAGATGATCACTAACTCTTAATTAATGTTTTGCCAGAGCCAGTACGTTTTCTTTTTCTTCAATGTTTGGTTCATTCATTTTTGCTAAATAACTTGTTATAATTTATAGGTGTGTTTCTACTTTTGTTTGTTATAATTTATAGGCCTATTTCTACTTTTTCTACATCTGTTTGTCCAGATGAGTGAAGTTGCATTTTGTGATACGTTCTTTGTCACTAAGTGGGTAATGCTCAGGATGTCGAGAGTGGAACGTAATAGCAGAATTGTGGGTATTATAAAAATACGAAATACATATTTAGAGAAGCTGGAAGTATTAGTGCCCAAGACTTATAATGGAAGGCAATATTGAAGCAGATGGAGACAATTTTCAGTGCTGAAAAATGTGAGACATTAGACTCTGTCCAAATTCAGTCGCTTCTAGTTGTACAGACATGGGTAGCTAATTTTTGCGAAAATATATTCCGAAAAACTGAAATAATAATAATTGATGTAAATCGAAAAATTCCCGGAACGTTTTTTTTATATAAACAAAATTCGAAAAAATTAGTTTTAGCGCTGTTCCTCCCTTCCTTCATAGGGAGGAACGCCGCTATAAGGTTGATCGCATGAAACAATCCGGAAGTGCCGACTAGAAAATTTCGCGTTTCAGAACCCGTAGAGACCGAAAATAACGGTGGTTCAAATATATATATATATATATATATATATATATATATATATATATATATATATATATTTGTCTGTTCGCGGATTTCTGGCGTCCCTAATGGTCCGATTTTGATGAAATTTGGTACAAAAATACGTCGTCCAATTTGAAAGGTCACTCCGTTAACCAGCAAAATCCGCCACTGGAAGATGGCGTTTGGGGCGAAATTCGCGCGCAAAAAAAATCGTAACGCTTACGTTTTTAAGTTCATATGCTTGTAAGTACTCGTTTTATAGGCTTCTTGGGCTAGTAAAACGAATGAAACCATTTTTAAGGCGATAGCTTTAACCGTTTCTGAGAAAATCGGAATAAAAGTTGTTAAATCAAGTTTTTGGTTTGGTTACTTAGAATCATGGGATTGAGTTGAAACATTTTTTGCATATTTGAATCACATCAAAACTAACATGTTAAACTTTTGGTTACGTTTGGAGTTAAGAAAGGGTTAGAATAAAATATTTTATGAACAGACATGAAAAGTTTTGGGAACTTCGTATAATTTCATTAATATCTCGGAACACGGTTGGGAAATTTTCATAAGTGGATAGAAACTATTTGAAAGCTATCTAAATTCTCTACAAAAACGATTCTGAAGCAATTTTTGATTAGGTGATGTCAATCGAAGAAATAAGTGCTTAAACTTTGAAGTAATTGATTTCGTTTATTCGAACGGTTCTTTTTGTCCGTTTTTATTCCATGTTATTTTTTAATTGCTTATAGTTGGATAATGTATTTGACAATAAAACAGATTAGGTAAAATAAGAAAAACAATTCATTGTTAGAAATATAGCTTGCCAAGAGAAAGTGATTCGATGACGTCTTTTGAATATTTTCAATTGCCTTCATGCTGTTGGTTTTTTTATTTTGTTTTTTAATTGATTTTATTTCTAGAATTATTACTATAGTAAAAGAACACAGGAATATGTGAAAAATTTTGATATTTTCCAATGCATTGCAACGCATGAAATAAAGTATCGGTAGAAGAGGATTCTAGGGTCTGGCGGACCCGACCAGGTAAAGTCATAAAACCCTTGAACAAAGGCAGAGGAAAATATTATCTGTTTCTATTCTAAGCTTTTCAAATGACAATAGGGATATGAACAGGAACCGCGCTAAGATGATGCAGTTCCGATGCGAGTCGGACTTTTTTGTTTGTACTTCATTCGCTCTTAACTCCGTTAGTATTCACGCTAGAGGTCTTCCCAAGGAGTCATAAGATTCGTAATGACGGAAGACTGTAATAAGTCTTAAAACCAGGGAAGAAAATTTGCATTTTGTATATGATTTTTGTGTGTAGCTCAAAATACATGTAGGACCTTCATTTTCCAGTAGTAAAACTATTATTATATAGTAAAACAGCCCACCACATACCGTTTAAAACTGTTTAGATAATTTTTGCAATAGACGTATTGACGAAAGTATTAACGTTTTTCAAATTGTAAGATCCCGACAAAATACTTCGCTTATTGGAAATATTTATTTTTCACTAAGGCATTGGAGCTTTCAAAATCATTTTACGGATTGAACTCGTCCGATTAGGATGGCTTCAGGAATTTGTTGAAGGTACGCCTTCGAAATCTTTTGACGCCTTGTGAAGGTCTCTCGCGTGAATACGTTTTTTTTTTTTTTTTTTTTTTTTTTTTTTTTCTTGGTTGAATTTAAGGCGTGTCAACCGTTGGGGTCATTAACGCCAGAGTGAATACGTCTACCTAACGTTTTAATTAGTTATTGTTTTTTTATTTATTTCATTTAATAGTAAAAATAGTATTTTAATAAAATAAGGTATGAAAATGAGAACGTAATAGTTGAGAAGTTGGGGGGAGTCATTTCAGCTTAGAATACTATATGTTTCCTGTAGTGGCGCCTTAAATCTTCCTTCCCTTTAAGATGTTTTATATTTTTCACGAAAGATCAAAACCTACCAATAAGTGCTTCTACTCCTTTTGCTACTGTCTCTAGGTATACTGACTCGTCTAAGGATTGGTCATTCCCTTCTTACGCACTCCTACTTAATGGAGAGGAAAGAAAGGCCAATATGTCCAGAGTGTAATGAACAGTTGATTATAAAACACATACTCACAGACTCCAGGAAACTAGAGAACTTACTCATCCCTCTTGACTTACACGCCTTACTAACTGAAGGTAGTCCATATATTAACACAATACTCCAACATCTTAAACAAATTAAAATAATTTCCAGAATATAACCACATACTGACGTAATTTTTGTTTTCTTCTATGTAACAGAATCCTTGATTAGTATTGCTTCCCGGGTCATCCTTAAGTTATATTTGTAATATGTTGTTAATATGCAGTTAATTTGTAATGAGTTAATTAATTATTTTATTTTGACCTAATAATCTAAACTGTGTGAAGTATATGATAATAAGTGTAGATGGAGATAGTTAGCCGCTGTAGAGATACGAAGACAGGTATAGTTGGGATTCGGCTAGGAGAAAAACGTCAGACTTTCAAAAAGAAATCTGTATTTTGGACGTTTCGACTGCAACAATGGCAGCCTTCTTCAGCTAAAAAATATATACAACTTGAATGACAATGAAAATACGGTAGTTGGAAAGAAAACAGCATGTAGAACTTCTTAGTAAAAACAGTACAAAAAAAATTAAACAGTAAAAACAATGCACATTTTTTATGTAGTGAAAAACATAAACGCTCATTTTTTTTCACTACATGAAAAATGTGCGTTGTTTTCTTCCTGTCTTTTACTTACTACTTGTACATTTTCTTTACTTATAAGTTGTATATATTTTTTAGCTGAAGAAGGCTGCCATTGTTGCAGTCGAAACGTCCAAAATACAGATTTCTTTTTGAAAGTCTGACGTTTTTCTCCTAGCCGAATCCCAACTATACCTGTCTTCGGATAATAAGTGTATGTACTGTGATAATAAGTATATGATGTATTAGATGTTATAATTTCAATATTGTCATTCTATATATGTTATTGTATATTGGTTGAGTCGCCTTTGTTGCGAGAGCTCATGAATAAATAAATAATCAAAAAATCTCTAGGTATAAGAACGGAACCGCGCTAAGATGACGCAGTTCCTGCGAGTCGAACATTTTTTAGATTGCCCCCTCTCAATATCGGAATCAAAACAGATAGACCCTGGACTTTACTAAATTATACGGCACAGATTTGCTGAAGTTTTTGGCCATTCGCCTATGGAAGATGGCATTTTGGGAAGATAATTAATTCTTGAATAGCCTGTTCTATTTCGTACTGGTTAATTTTAGTCAGTATATAGTATGATGGAATGCATTCTTAATAGAATGAGTAGCAATCCATTATGGGCGTGGCCGATGGTAATATACCCTAGGGTTGGGGTGAAATTGTAGCTTTTCATAAGGTATTAGGGATATATTGATCTGCTTTACCTACTACGCCCTTAGCAACCTATCACGAGAGTGCTATTTGTTTTCATATAACAGATAGTTTGTTTTGTTTTGCTTAAAAATTCTTATAATATAGTCAGAAAGTCAACCAATGAAAACGATTTTCCAATTAGTTAGTCCCTTTATTAAAACTGCTCAATCTATTTCACATCAACTGAGCATCTTCAGAAGCACTAAAACTACCCGAGGAAGGCAAACCTCTTGATAAGTAGCTTTAGTGCCCCTGAAGATGCAACAGTTGATAATAATTATTCAATCTAAATATAGGAAGGCAAATCTTTTTCAAGGGCCACTTCCAAACTCTCACTGGTTAATTATTTGTAAATTCAGCTGATTAGGTGATGAAATACTGTGATAATTTTCAATTTTTTTTTTTTAAATCTAATTAAAAAACAAAACATGAATGTTTGAATAACTAATGATTTTTAGGCCTTGTTTTAGCACTTTCCTCCGAAGGAAAGTAGCTATTGAGGTTGCACTCATGACGGAATTTTTGAAAAATTTCTTCGAATCTTTATCGATCCTACCTAGAAGACACCGAAAATGACCCCCGTTAAAATTTATATATATATATATATATATGTGTGTCCGTGTCCGTTAACACGATACCGGCCAGAGTTTTTGTTCCTTCCCCACGAATCTTGGTATGTAGTATTCCCCAATCAAACGATTGAACGAATTCGTTAACCAACAAAATCAGTCCATCCGGAGGAGGGGTTTACTCCGGAGCCAAAGTAGTTATTTGCCAATACCAGTCGTAATTTTTGTTATATTTCAAGGAAACTCGGTATTCGTTATGTTTATCTAATGAGAGAAATATGTTGTAAAAATAAACTAAATCGGTTCATTAGGAGGGGGGGGCGTTTACTTCTGACCCAAATTACTAATTTGCTCATACCGGTCGTAATTACTGTTGTATTGCAACGAAACGCGGTATACGTCCCGGGTATCTAATAAGGAAGAAGTGTTGTAAAAATGAACTAAATCGGTCTATTGGAAGGGGGGATTTACTTTGTCCTATGTTTGAATTGAATTGAAACAGGTGTTATTTATGTTTTTATTTTATTTATCTATATAGGTTACTTTAAGCAAATTATTCAGGAATGCACTCGACACTACCCAATTCTGAGGAAAGTGCTTAGTTATGCAGCTCCTGCGCGACGGACTTTTATTTGGTAAATGTGAAGACAAGGGTTCTAGGCACCGATTATTTTGAAATTTTGCACTATTTCGTATTTCGATGCACTAAACACGAATCCATAAAAAAAAACAAAAAAACTCGCTCTCAACTGAATCGATCCATGCAAAAAGAGCTTCAGTCCAAAATCAGTATTTTTGAGAAAACTAGACTGAAACCCCTTCTGCATGGAATAATAAAATTAGGACTATGTTTCTATGGCAACTATGTATTGGATTGAAGTCCTTTTGATATAGAAATGTGAAGCTACCTTTAGATACAAAGAATTCATCACTCATACTAACGAAAATATTATCCGAACTCATATTGGGAAAAAATGGACTGAAGTTCTTTTTGAATGGATCGATTCAACTAGGAAAAAAGTTTTGAAGCAGTAAAGTTCACTGTTATTGAGGTTAAAGTTGGGGTAAAACATGCGCATGCGCAGGCATGTGTAACATTGGGAAACAAAGAACTCTCATTTTAAATGTTGATAAATTATTTATAACCGTTAAATCGGAATACTATCCATAACAGCGAGTTGGATTAACTAGAGTTTTTATATCTTCTTGAGCGAGCGCAAACGCATAGCACGTCTGCCTAAAAGTCGTCCTAGACATTCTTCTTAATATGCATGTTTATTAATACGCTGTTTACGCCAACTTTTATAACCTTCATATCAGTGCTTCATAACTTCTTTCATAGTTAAGAGCGAGTTTTTTTTTTTTTTTTTTTTTTTTTTTTTTTTTTTTTTTTCAACGAATTCGTGTGAAGTGCATCAAAATATGATGTAGTGCCAAATTTCAAAATAATCGATGCTTAAAACTCTCTTCACATTTACCGAATTACTATTTTTGATATGCACGTCGCACATATCGTCGATACAAATGCAAAGTAACGAATGTGAAAAAATGCATCTTTCATTGTCAATCTTTACTAATTTCTGCTTGACTTATGTACGGCAAATTCTTGAATCTTAGATCACTCTATTAAAGGGAAAGTATTCCACTATCAAAAGGTCAAATCTTGCTAATATTTAACTGTCCAAAAAAAAAGTTATTAATAAATGCTTTTCCACTCTGAAAAGTGGTAATTTTCACATTCGATACTTTTCATTTGTAGGGACGATAAGTTGGAAGCAAAATTTATATTGTTTGGTTGTTCGTTTTTTTTTTCTCCCGACTATGTATTTGACACTATGTATTTGACTCATGGAGCTAATCGAGTTGCGCAGCTCCTAAAATAAATAAATATATTACAGAATTAAAAAACAAAAAGATATAACTGTGGCTAACATAACTATTCATAATTATTCTATTTATTTTTTAAGCTAGAATAGAAAATACACTACAAAACTTGATAAAACTCAACACTGAAAATTTAAAAAACAATTGAAAAAATGAAATTTTGATGAATAGCTGTTCTCACTTTATTAAAAAAAAAAAAAAAAAAAAAAAAAAAAAGAACTGTCTACTATTTATAATATGATAACCGTTTTGGTATGTATACACGGTTTCGGACCGATTTCCAATCATCCTTTGACTTTTGTTAATTTTATTTATTTATTCTAAATCATTGCCCTTGAGTTTATGTTGTTTATCTTAGATTCTGCCCCTCAATATTTCCTAATAGATTCGAATCCAGAAAAGATACCTTTTAAGGGATCCTATTTTACTAGGAAAGGAAAGACCTAAAACGTCAATAACTTTCATTCTTGCGAGTTTTTTCAACATTTTCAAGCTCCAGAATATTCTTCTTGGCTTAATGAATCCACCTTTTAAATCCTATGTTATTAGTGAACTATTATTAGCAAAGCGCTTAAAAGTAGTTTTGTTCTGATTGATTCGTGGAGGAATCGAATTGTTTTGGTTGGTTGGGCTGAGCGAGTCAGACTTTCAGGAATTCATCGATCGAGAATTGTCGGAAATGCCTCTCACTTTTGTTGTATTTCTCTAATATACTAAACCACGGCAGTTCCTAATGTGAATGTGTTATTGCTCTGCTAACTGGACTTCGTCCAAGCTTTTATTCTGACTGTTAATAAATGTTCCTCTCGGGACTCCATATTTTTTTTTAATAAATTCATAAATTGACCAAGAAAATAAAGTTTATTCGAAATTGCGGGTCTGTTTGCGAAGACCACATCAAGTTACTAGTGAAGTATCTGTAGTGATTATAGCAGTGATTCAGCGCACGCGCATAACTCATTAGCTTTCCTATTAGCTATTCGTATGGGCAATTCTATTGGCTGTTGCTGATAGTGAAGTAACACTCTAGTCAATCCAACTTGCAAAATTTAGTAGAATTCTATTAATATTAGGGAGTTGGAGTGACTAGAGTTTTGATATCTTCTTGAGTGAGCGGAAACGCATTGCACTTATGCCTTTAATGTTAAATAAATATAAATATGTTTTAGGCCCACCGGACAAAACATCGGTTAGGAGGACCCTAAACTTCAACCATTACCATTGATTACCATTGATACCATTCTACAATTACCATTGATTTTTTATAATATTAACCTTTTTATTAATAAATATTGCTTGCTGAAATATATTCGTATTTTCATTTATGCTTTACAAGACGGTTACTTAGAAAACATATATAAATATAGTAGTAAAAAAAAGATACTTTTTGCAGTGATTGCAGTGCTTTTAAATACGTTTCATTAGTATATTAACTTTTGATTACTATATTTATATAATATGGTTTCTGACCTTACATAACATGTAAAGAAGGAATAGATACTCTGCAAAGAACCTGTAAGCTAATCAGTAAGTACCGAAATCACTGTTTAAAATCACGACAGATACCTCAAAGTAACTGGATGTGGTCTTCGCAAAAAAACCCGAAATTGCGGGCAATTTGGTCATAAATTAACCATGACATCTTCAAGGACATTACCTGTATCACGTTAATCACAAAAAAACTCCCTATTTAAAGCTTTGTTTCGTTCTCTTCATCTATTTGTTAGTTACCGTCTTGCCAAGTGAGGCCGTACATATCGTTACTCTATCTTTATGTGTTCTGTAAATCGAGTTGAGGTGGCTGTATATTAAGAAAGGGTTTGGCTACGTTCGACTAGTCAGTACTTCAGAAAATACTATTCTAAAAATAACCACAGTAAAACTAGTGCAGAAAATATTTCATAGTTTTGTTCTACTACTTCATGGTTCGTTTGTAAGTACTTTGATGTTGGTCGGCATCTTCTTGACGAACAGGGTCCTATTATTGCTTACTTTAAATATAGCTTTTACTTCCCTTTACATTATAACGTTAAGAGAAAAAATGACTGCACAAAAAGAGGCGCTTTCACCCCAGAGTTTTGGGCAAACGTTAGCGCGCGCTAAAAGCTGATACCTCTCCGCTAATTTAGCGAAACTGTAGAAAGCCAGCGCTAATAATTAGCGGTTAGCGGCGGCAGTGCGCTAACCGCTAATCTATTTATGAAATATCGTAATTGCTAATAGCTTAAGCTATAGTTACAAGTTGTAACTATAGCAATTACGATATTTGATAAATAGATTAGCGGTTAGCGCACTGCCGCCGCTAACCGCTAATTATTAGCGCTGGCTTTCTACAGTTTCGCTAAATTAGCGGAGAGGTATCAGCTTTTAGCGCGCGCTAACGTTTGCCCAACTCTGTTTCACCCCTTCGAGAGGGCAGAAATCGGGTTTAAGTGACAGCTGTGGCCAATGCTGTTATTGTGGGGTGGTTGCTCTCGACAATCATTGTCTCTTTATCGTTTTTTGACTGGGCTGTTTTTTAACTACTTTATTCCTCTGAATTTAAATATCAGGGAACCCTAAGAGTTTTTCCTTGAGGTTGACGATGAACCTACTTTTGAGGTCATTATTTTGTTATAAACAGAGGCTCGAAATTGAAAATACTTAAGATTGAAACAAGTCGCAACTAAACGAAAATAAATAAAGAAATAAATAGCAATATAATAATGTCATTAAGTATAAACTACTATATTAAAGTCGAATAGATCAGAAATAATATACAAGTTATTCAGCTGTCTTAAATTTTTAAATATACGTTTAATAATCAAAGTCTCACTGCAAAATCCAGTTGATCCTTGCAATTTTATAGGAATAGGGTGTGTCGAAGCCTGGTGGTAATTACTTAGCTTGGAACCACGAACTTCTTTTTTATTTTGTTTGTGTGATGGTAGAAGTCCTAGCATGCTTAATCAGATGTCAGACTAAATTAATCTTAATTTTAAGAAACAAGGAAATCATCAAACATTTTTCATTTAACAGTATTTAAGTATTTGAAATCAGACTTGCTCCATACATATGTATGGATTGTCTGATTTACAATACTTAAATATAAATGCATACATATACATATATACATACCACTTGTTAATCCTTAAGATGAAAAATAAAATAATTTACTGTCCAGGAGAAAGCAAGGCGGACGTTACCAAATCAGCCCAAATTATTTATTCAATATACAATTTATAAATATTGTTCTCGTATTTTTAAAGTCCTATTCCAATTAATAAGAAATATTTCAAGGATTTTAACTGGTCGTATCTTAGGTATACATAATTGAATAGCTTGGGATTTTTCTAATTGGTAGCTAAAGAGGGTATTTGTTGACATGGATTGACGCGGTCGTTTTGAAAATGGCCTCTTTTTGTGGTCGTGTGTAGCGTAATTTCGCCCGAGGGTTTTATACTGCCCTCACGCACGCAATCTCACTCATTCCGGTTGTAATTCATACTGGCACCCAACCTGCTCCTTCATCGCCAACAGCTTTCTATTGCTTTGGTCCTTTTTTGTTGTGTTCCGTATTTAGCTGTTGGTTTTGCTCTTTTGATATTCGTTACTTTTATATTCTAATTAATAGAAGACTGTTCTCTTCATTAGTTATTTGTCTGGTGTTTTCAGTGTTCTGCCGTTCGAGAACTAAAGATCTCTCGAAAAACTTTATTAAAGAGAACCTGTAGCATATTTAATCAGCATTCATTTGTTATAGAATGAATAGGGTCATGTCGCTAGGACCCACGGTTTCCGAGATATAATTGAAAACCCGAAAAATGGGGTCTTCTAAACCCCCTTCCCACCCCGGCACAAAGGCTACGGGCGAGGACTTTTGACACTTTGACCTCCTAATTAGCCGAAACAAAGCTATGTAGTCAAAAATTGTGTTCCAAACATTTCCATCTTAGTTATCTTAGTTACCAGGACTATTAGTCGCTAAATTTCAGATTTCACGATGAGCACTGAAATTATTTTTACGTTTGAAGGAAAATACATAAAATAGCAAAGTAATATATATTTTTGAAGGGAATGCAATACTCTACAACCCTATAACCGTTATTTATTTTTTGGGTTCATCGTTGAAGAGTTATCCCGTCAAAAAGGGGGAAAAATATGCGGCGAAAGTGTTTCTCCCCAAAATGACCGACTTTCAAGAGCGGATATTTTGAAATATAAAGATATCTCGAAAAACTTTATAGAATAGAATTTGTAGGAAATTTAATCAGCTTTCATTTGTTATAGAATAATCATGTTCCGAGATATAAGTGAAAACCCGAAAAAATGGGACCTTCTAAACCCCCCTCCCCCCGGCACAAAGGCTACGGGCGAGGACTTTTGATATGTTCACCTCCTATCCAACCCAAACAAAGTTACGAAGTCAAAAATTGTGTTCCAAAAATTTCCACCTATAGCTGTTTTTAAGCATTCGTTGAGTGGACTGCTGCATGACATCCAAATTTCCTAAAGATAAGTATTGATATTTGCAAATTAATTTTCTTTGTATTCTGTCCCATATAATTTTTAGCAGAACCCAATTTAGAAGCCTCAAACGTTATAATTTCTGGTATCAGACAAACAATGATCTGCATTTGAAGTCTTGGGGTCATGCACTGGACTAATATGCTAGTAGTATATATATATATAATAGTATGCACTGTAGTAAATCTTAAGTATGCACTCAAGAATTTTATGTCTTTAGGATTCGGTCTCCCTGACCGTCCCTAGGCCAACCTAGCCTTTAATTTATCAATGGGTATCTTGGTGCTAATGACCCCCCCCCTAGATGTCAAAGCAGCAAGGGGGAAATCAGGCGGCCGGAGCATAGTTTTGGCCACACTATCTCCCTAGTGTGCCGTATGGTCTTGAATCAGATACCTCTATAGTATCTGCCCCTTAGGGTCCTCGTGGCGCTCCATTTAATGACTTATTATATAAATAATCAGTCTTTAGCATTAATTGATATTTTCACGAATGTCTTTTGACAGCTCATCATAAAATAAATAGCAGTGTGTCCAGTACTAAACCTTGAGGTACACCATTCTTACTTGGAAGCTCTTCCTTGCAAGTAACCCTGTTAGGCCTTGTTCTTCAAGTAGTTCCTGAAGAGTTCCTTCCTTGTTATTCCCCCAGAGAAAGAAGTATTACCTCTTTGACTGACCTCATGCAAATTATTGTTAAGTACTTATGCTGTGTACGCTGGATCATTACTAAAATATTGTTGGGATTTCCTTTTCCTAAATAAATTTCGAAATACCAGAGGAGTTCTATATGCTTTTGTAATCATAGAGGTCTTCAAATCTAATTTTCTTTTTTGTTGAGACGTTTCGGCTTACGCCATTATCAATCTCATGTTTATCTTAGCTGTATCTAATACTTCCCGGCAGAATGTCCTTATCAGACTAGGAATTCTTTCGTCAGCTTTCATCAAGTGTGATAGCCCTGTGGCTGTGCGGTTTAAGTGTTAGGGAACTTAGGAACGCTGGATCCAATCAGTTTTATGGCAGCTTGCGTCATTACTACTACTAACTTACGGTATGTCCTGAATTCTCGAAGATTCATTCTGAGTTCTAACTTAGCATGCACATGTGGGATGTGAGTCGGACGAGCGTTGAACAGTAGGACTTGCTCTGTGGATATTCACCGCCTGGTCTGGAAGAGAGAGGGTGGGCCTAACCGGTTCCATCTCTTCCCCTACAATGGGGTCGAGCAGAGAGAAAAACCAGTCTGCCTTTGGGTGTCGGTGCAGGTGGCTATCTTCTTTCTACCATACCCTTCCTCTTATTCCAGGCATTCCATGATCTCTTAGTACATTCCGCCAGCTTTAGATCTTGGGCAAATGGTTGGATGTAACCTTTCCTTAGTTATTCACAATTCTGCCTTGACCTAGTACTTTGGACGTTTCCAAATAATGCTTAGCGAGCGAAGCAACAATGTTTCGCTCTCAATTAAACGAATCCAACACTTCCAAAACTTAAGAACCCTTTTCTCCCACTGAGTGGGAACAAACTATGCGTTATGGTATAACTTGGGTACTTGTGTACTAGTTGCACCGATCTCGAGAAGGTGATCCGGAAAATGAAATAAGAACTCAAAGTTAACGTTTCTATTGGTTCATTCCTATGGGCAATTCTATTGGCTGTTCTTTCTTCCGTTCCAGTCGTTTTGAGTTCACATACTGTTAGATTTGTGTTTTTTACAACTTATATTTATTGTTTCTTGTTTCACTTTTAAGTGTTGTTTGGGCTGTAGTGTTCTTTGTGCGGTTCGTTCGGTTAGGAAAATGAGTATTTGGTATTTTTACCGACTGAAAAATTACACTCTTGAAGCAATGTTATATTGCATATCGGACCATTTTCCACTGAAAAACCAGTGATCTATATTACCAACGAGTTGGATTAACCAGAGTTTCCATATATCCTTGAGTGGGCGGAAACGCTTAGCAATTGCGTAGAAATAATTGCTATGCGTTTCTGCTCGCTCAATGTTATATCGGAACTCTAGTCAATCCAACTCGTTGATAATATTAATAAATGGCCTTTCGGTCACCATATTGCCACAACTTCAATTGTATTCTCATTTCATCATCCGAATCCCTGAACTAGACCCACTTCTTGGTGCAACTAGTACGTAAGTACCATAAATTGTTGTCAGCCATAGCTTTGGCTCCGTATTGACTGTAAGTCTCCTCTGCTTCTAAAAGTGACATTATTAGTTGTTAGTGTTTTACGTAGTAAGTTGTTCATTGAAATGGCAAAAACATAAAGGTTACAGGGAAAATTTCTCACGCTCGAGTTCGCCCATGCGCAACTGAATTCTACAACCTATATGAACAGGCTAAATCATCTTTCATTCATCCGTACCGTATACGACATTGTGGCCTTAAAACCATGTTTTTATATACTTATATTACTTATTTACTAAGTTGCGCATTTATTAGAGTGGCTCAAAGATGAAACATATCTCTTCCAGAGGTACTTTTTCTCTATATTGTACTGAGGTTTATTTCAAGCTAAGCGTACATTAAATAAATATCTCTCTAATAGCTCAATCCTTCTAAATAGGAATAATAAATAAATAGGTATAATAACCTTCAGGAACGCAGCCTATGCACAGGACCCATAAGTTAAAAGGATATTCTATTTCTAAATAAACATGTAGAAAA
The DNA here is from genome assembly GCA_946811695.1 of Gonocerus acuteangulatus. Taxonomy (NCBI): domain Eukaryota; kingdom Metazoa; phylum Arthropoda; class Insecta; order Hemiptera; family Coreidae; genus Gonocerus; species Gonocerus acuteangulatus. The sequence continues at coordinate 18,332,194 of OX328129.1, read as the reverse complement.
TATTCCAACTAAATTTCGTGATCTATGAAATTTTCTATTCGGCACTTCCGTATTGCATCGTTAGCCCAACCTCATAAGCGGGTTTCCTTCCTACGGAAGGAGGGAGGAAACACGCTATAATGTAGAAACATCCTTACTATTAGACTATCAAAACGTGTCAACGTTGTGTCAATGGCACAAGAAGAAAAGTACTTCAGGATGTTATGTATTTAAAATCATATCTTAATTTATATATATATATATATATAAATATATATGTATATATATATATATATATATATATATATATATATATATATATATATATATCCAAATAGGAAAACCAACAAACTCCAAGGTCTCCACCACAAATGATTTATTTTATTCACCAACAAAGCATGCTTTCGGAGTCTACAGCTCCATCCTCAGTGCTTCCAGTTCTTCACTGCAGGCGGTTCACCCGTAGACTGCGGTCAGTCTACGGGTGAACCGCCTGCAGTGAAGAACTGGAAGCACTGAGGATGGAGCTGTAGACTCCGAAAGCATGCTTTGTTGGTGAATAAAATAAATCATTTGTGGTGGAGACCTTGGAGTTTGTTGGTTTTCCTATTTGGATGCAGTACCACCACCGTCCAGCCAAATCAATGTCAAGATATATATATATATATATATATATATATATATATATATATATATATATATATATATATATATACATACCAACATGATCTGACCAGAAAAACCGGTCCTTCGAGAGAAAATTATGATTTTACTCAGGTAGGCCTTAATTTTTGTTCTTCCTACTTCATGCAAAATATATGTGTTGGAAGTAAGCAATACACGATTGCTTATCGTGGGCTTCATCTTATAATCTAAAATGGCTCACTAGTTATTTCCATTAAGAAATATTCTTTCAAAATTCGTAGCGAGCTTATTTCTTGGATTCATCGGTTAGAAACCTATTAGTTACTAGGTGGGCAGGTGCCTTCGTTATGTCAGACTCAAGTCAAATAACGTGTCTATATGTTGCCTACTGCTTTCTAAGATGTCTATGATGAAATTTTTTTTTGCTTCGGGCTAGAGAGCAATTTTCAATGTTGTGTAATCAATCCCTATTTATTTTATGATACAATGAAGAAATTTAACTATTGAAGATATGATACGAAACTATATACATTCCTCTGATAAATAAAAGGATTAGTTTGTTGTTCGGCAAAGTCATTTTGTAAATACATATGGAAGTAAGCAAAAATGTTCTATTAAGAGTGGGGACTTCCACCATAGCTAAATTATTTCATTATTACTTCCTTGCTACCAAAACCCAATATACACTAACGTTTACGAGAAAAGTTGGTACAACCCTTTTTCCTAACTAATTTTGGGTATTCCTAAACGATTGATTCAGTTGAAATTTGTTTCAGACGGAGTTTAGGAAGTATTAGGGTGAAGAATAAATTAATTCAGGCATTACATGTCAATTGGAGACATTAAATGTCAAGTGCTTAAGACTGCTTAGTTTTGTTGTTTTGGACGAGGTTTTATCTTTGTTTAACTTACTTTTTAATTGAATGTTTTTTTTTTTTAGGTACTTATGTACTAGTTGGATCGGTCTCGAGAAGTGGGTCTCATTCAGTGATCTGGATCATGAAATGAGAACCCAATTGAAGTTCTGGCAATAGGGCATCTGAAAGACCATTTATTGACATTATGAACCAGTTGGGTTGACAAGAGTTTCGATATAACCTTGAGCGAGCGGAAACGCATATCAATTATGCCATTATCATAAGTGGTAAGCATTTCCGCTCGCTAAAGGTTATATCGAACTCGTTGGTACGATAAATCACTGTTTTTTCGGAGAAAAATGTGCCGATATGCAATTTAAAATTGCTTCAGAAGAGTCTCTTTTCTCATTGCTATTGCGTTGTTGCCATATTGAGTTTTCATTTCATGATCGAGTACACTGAACTTTTAAATTCCGTTCATCAGCAAAATTAGTTTTTTAGTAAAACAAGGCAAGAAAATGAGGAACTTGTTGGTTATAGTGTTTTGCTGGAGTAATCGTTGAGAAGGCGGGGGAGTCCTTTTGGCTGAGGGCACTGTCAGTTTCTGCTGTGACGCCTTAACTTCCTTCTCTCAGAGATTTTATTTTTTTAAAAAAAAGATCAAACCCTACCAATAACTGATTTTATTCATTTTACAAATGGCACTGAGGAAATGAACTGAACCGTGCTAAGATGACGCAGTCCCCAGCGAATCAGACTTGCGAGTCAACTTTTTCCATATCAACGACGTATTTATGGTTGTGATATTGTTAGTTCATTTTATTCTGAGGTTCTGGCAGTCTTATTACTAATTATTTTAAAAAATTATTATAGGCCTTGTTTTATTATTTTATTTATTGTTTCCCCTTTGTTTTCTGTTTGAAATACACATTTTCTTTGTCTATAACTCCTCGTCAAATGAGAGTCTTGTAATTTAGGCATATAATTGGAGCCGTAGAGAGAGGCAGCTGGAGGTATGCGGGTAGGAGGATGGGGCCAGCCCCTATATTACAATACAATGGAGAAGGCAAGGCCGTCTGCCTCTACCTTCCTATACCTGTTCCCAGGTAAGGCGAGCAGATACCCTTTCAAAATACGCTTACTTTATTACGCTCAATGCACTCCCTTTAGGAGGATAAGTACTCAAAACGGAAGGTCGTTGCCCGTAAGCGGTGACAATAGCAACAATCCCGACGACCTTGCACTCGTTCAACTATGTATTGAGTTATGAAGTGTTCTTGTGTGGATTGAGAGCTCTTAAGAGCCGTAAAGTCAATAGCAACTAAACGCACTACAGGTAGAAATCGAACACGTAATGGCTTTCTGTCACAACGATCCATGCCATATATGTCTAGAATTGCCGTATTTTTCGTAAGTAGAATAAGTAAACATTAATATGGGATGGGCATACGGAGGGGGGGGGGGAATAAAAATTGCTCTTAAGAGCCGTAGAGTCAATAGCAACTAAACGCACTACAGATAGAAATCGAACAAGTAACGGCTTTCTGTCACAACGCACCATGCCATATATGTCTGGAATTGCCATATTTTTGGTAAGTGCAATAAGTAAACATTAATATGGGATGGGCATACGGAGGGGGGAATAAAAATGGTACAAATTAGAAGTAAATGACGAGTTGTAAGCCTAGCAAGTAATGGGAGTGGGGAATCTGGAACCCTAAATTGTTAGTCTACCCATCTTTTATAAATAAAAAAGGAACTTATGCTTCTTAATCCACTTAAAAAAATCGCCCAGCCAACTAGTAGAGGGGCTGGCCGCTGGCAGCGCTGTGCAAGTAGGTCTAGCGTTTGCCAAGTCGTAGAAGATTCTTAAAAACATAAATTCATTACTTTTTACATCTTACAGCCGTTTCCGGGACATTGATAAAACCGGAGGGGAACCTGGGACAAGAGCAAAATACCGGGACGTATCGCAAGCCTGTATTTGTCTCAAATGAATTACTTTTCAAACAATTCCTCTGTTACTTTTTATTACTTCCGGATTGGACAATGGATTCCCACAGTTTTGCCAATAAATAATTCGTAATTTCTTCACAAAAGGTATTTGAAAGCAAAAGAACTCTATTCCACAATTTTTGACAGAAGTGAGTCAATCTATCCCTCAATATAATTCAACTTTATTTGCATTGATTTAATGCTTATTAAATGTAGACGTTTTCCAGTAAGTAGTAAATCTGTGGTCCATAAGAATTGGACAATGGATTCCCACAGTTTTGCCAATAAATAATGAGTTATTCGTAATTTCTTCACAAAAGGTATTTGAAAGCAAAAGAACTCTATTCCACAATTTTTGACAGAAGTGAGTCAATCCTTCAATCTATCCCTCAATATACTTCAACTTTATTTGCCTTGATTTAATGCTTATTAAATGTAGACGTTTTCCAGTAAGTAGTAAATCTGTGGTCCATTAGGAATTGGACAATGGATTCCCACAGTTTTGCCAATAAATAATTCGTAATTTCTTCACAAAAGGTATTTGAAAGCAAAAGAACTCTTTTTTTTTTCTTTTTTTTTTTTTTTTTTTTTTTTGGGTGAAATCAACCACATGGGTCATGGTCACAAAAAAGAACAAAAGAACAAACAGTAAACAAAATAATGAGTTATTCGTAATTTCTTCACAAAAGGTATTTGAAAGCAAAAGAACTCTATTTTTTTTTTTTTACGGCGCGTCTACATCTTGGCCATTAGCGCCGGACTAATTATAGGTTGGCATCCTTTTATAATGCCAACAACACGTGGTCGGTCATCCATTCAGGCACTGACCACGCCCGACGTTGCTTAACTTCGGTGGTCTACGGGAACCGGTGTACTCAACGTGGCTATGGCCGGCCTAGGATACTTTCAGTTTTTTTCTTAAACCCTTCTCTTTGGGATTTAATTTTACATTTTTCAAGAAAGAGACGATCAATAATTTGACTGTTTTCATTCTAAGTTTCCTTAATGACTGACTACTGATACGCGCCTAAAGAACGCAGATTCTGCGAGTCGGATTTTTTTTTTTTAATCTTTTAAATATTTAAAATGAACTTATCAATACAATCTAAAATATTCAGCAAAACTAGTGAGATTTTGTCTAATAGCGTTGAAATCCTAAGCTTCTTCAGTTTTAATTATTGCCGTTTCTCCATATACGATTGATTAAAATAGCCTATTTGTTCAGTACTATTGGTATGTTTTATATACGAATTTATAAGTAAAATGAAAGGATATCTTTTGCGTGAGGCGTCGACTTTCAAAACAGCATATACCAAATCGTACAACATTTTAGGGTACACAAAAAACATCAAAAAAGCGACTATAAATTTCTATAGGAAATTAATATTTACGAGATCTGAGTAACATGCATTTCCTTGTTTTTTATGAGATTTAATGAATTTACAACAAAAGAAAATAAAGGTTTCAGTTGTGTGAAAAACTCCAATTTTTGAGAAAAAGTGGATTAAACCCATTTCTGAAGGGGTCTCCCCGTGGTCTACTTGTAAACGCCATAGATAGATAGGAGATAGTAGGTTCGATTCCCATCGATGGCAAGAATTTTCTTATCGCACGGCACATAGAGATAATTCCTCGCTGCACCATGGATGTCGGCGCTAATGGCCCAGAAGTCTATACGCCGAAAAAAAGTAAGTCATCTTTTGAAAGACATTGCCTCAAGTACTGTTGCTAATTTGATATAGGTATAAATTTACAACTGAAACTTAAGCCTATTTGTTCAGTACTATTGGTATAGTTAAGTAAAGATGGAATGGTTGGGATTCGGCTAAATAAACTTTTATTTAGCCGAATCCCAACCATTCCATCTTTACTTATCACCTCGACGGCTAAATATCTAATCATCATGATTGGAATAGTTGTGATACATTTATGAAATGAAAGGATATTTGTACATCCTGTAGGAGGATGTAGGATTTTGAAATTAATTTATGAATGAAAGCCTATTTGTTAAGTACTGTTGCTATTTTTTATATTTAAATTTATGAATGAAATGAAAGGCTGTTTGTACAGAGCTGTTGCTATTTTTGATTTATAAATTTATGAATGAAATGAAGGGTCATTCTGTTCAGTACTATTGATATTTTAATGTATGAGTTTATGAATTAATTGAAAGCCTATTGGTTAAGTATAGCTGCTATTTTGATGTATGAATTTATGAATGAACTTTAAGTTTATTTGTGTGTAGTACTATGACTATTTTCGAAATGCTTTATGAATGAAACGAAAGGCTATTTCTCCAGTATTAAAGCTATTTTTAGTAGGTATATGAATTTAAGAATGAAATGAAAAGCTATTAGTCAAGGTACTATTCCTGTTTTCGATAAAAAATTTATTAATAAAATGAAAGGCTCTTTGCTCAGTCCTATTGCTGTTTTTGATATGCGAATTTCTGAATGAAATTAAAGCCAGTTATTTATGCGGTAATGACCTAGATGTAGATGCGCCGTAGAAAAAAAAAATAATAAAAAAAAAAAATAAAAAAAAAAATAAAAAAAAAAAAAAAAAAAAAGAAGCCAGTTATTTGTTCAGTGCTAGTTTTGATATGAGTTTATGTATGAAATTAAAGGCTATTTGTTCATTAATATAGGCATTTTTGGTATGCGCATTTCTGAATGAAATTAAAGACTTTGTTCAGTGCTAGTTTTGATATGAGTTAATGAATGAAATTAAAGGCTATTTGTTCATTACTATTGGCATTTTTGATACGCGAATTCATGAATGAAATTAGGGACTATTTGTTCAGTGCTAGTTTTGATAAGAGTTTATTAATGCAATTAAAGGCCATTTGTTCATTACAATTGGCATTATTGATTTGAGAATTTACGAATGAATGAAAATCTATTTGATTAGTGCTAGTTTTGATATGAGTTTATGAATGAAATTGAAGGCTGTTTGTTCATTACTATTGGCATTTTTGATACGCGAATTCATGAATGAAATTAGGGACTATTTGTTCAGTGCTAGTTTTGATAAGAGTTTATTAATGCAATTAAAGGCCATTTGTTCATTACAATTGGCATTATTGATTTGAGAATTTACGAATGAATGAAAATCTGTTTGATTAGTGCTAGTTTTGATATGAGTTTATGAATGAAATTGAAGGCTGTTTGTTCATTACTATTGGCATTTTTGATACGCGAATTCATGAATGAAATTAGGGACTATTTGTTCAGTGCTAGTTTTGATAAGAGTTTATTAATGCAATTAAAGGCCATTTGTTCATTACAATTGGCATTATTGATTTGAGAATTTACGAATGAATGAAAATCTATTTGATTAGTGCTAGTTTTGATATGAGTTTATGAATGAAATTGAAGGCTGTTTGTTCATTACTATTGGCATTTTTGATTTACGAATTTATGAATGAATGAGTCTATTTGCTTAGTGCTATTTTCGATATAGGAGTTTATGAATGAAATGATAGCACTATCAGTGAATGGAGAAGTGACAGTGCCTCCAGCTGAAGGAAGTTGTACTGGATGTATAAAATCGATATTGCAGTCCTCCACGAGGGTGAGTCACGGTCCTCCCCGTCCAGGTCTGCTCGATATATTATCTTCAGGCCGAAGTTTCGAGTATAACCACGTGTCAGTGTTCAATTCATTATGACAACATGCTGTAGAGGGTTCCTTGTGACACATGTTGATGTTGAGGACATAATACTTGCATAGAATTTTCGAAAATTATCCCAAAAACTCCGAATTGCAGGAAAACTTGTAATAGAAACGTTTAATACTACCCAGACAAGGTATAGTTGGGATTCGGCTAGGAGAAAAAAACGTCAGACTTTCAGGAGGAAATCTGTATTTGGACGTTTCGGCTGCACACTGGCAGCCTTCTTCAGCTAAAAAATACATACAAATTATAAGTAAAAAAAAAAAAAAAAAAAAAAAAAAAAAAAAAAAAAAAAAAACAGGCAGAAATGAGCGTATTATATACATCATGACAATGATTAGAACCAATCTTATTTTTAAACAATGAAAATGCGGTAGTTGGAAAGTAAACAGTATGTTGAAAGTAGTAAGTAAACAGTACAAAAACTAACATTTTTATAAAGAACATTTTTATATTGTGAGAAACTCAATCTATTCTATAGGTGAATACAATTTATAATAATCAATATACAAGTGCGTACCACTAGAAAATGCCTAGGGGGGAGGGAGGAAGACCTCGAGGACACTTAGGTAACCGTGGTTGGATGTATGAGGGACAGCAACTACACGGGGGGTTTTTATAGTTATGACTGGTGGAGGGGGGAGGAGGCGGTAAGTCGGTGAAGACCTTTGGACGTTTTGGCTGCCAATGTGCAGCTAGAAACGTACAAATACAGATTTCCTTAGCGCGGTTCCTCCCTCCCCCATAGGCAGGAACCCCGCTTATAAGGTTGATCTCATGACGCAATCCGGAAGTGCCGACTAGGAAATTTTGCGTTTCAGAACCCCTAGAGACCGAAAATAAAAGTGGTTAAAATTTGTGTGTGTATATATATATATATATATATATATATATATATATATATATATATTTGTCTGTTCGCTCTGTAGCTTCCAGACGAATGGTCCGATTTTGATGAAATTTGGTACAAAAATCTGTCGTCCAATTTGAAAGGTCAAGTTCTTTAACCAGCAAAATCCGCCCATTGGAAGATGGCGTTTGGGGCGAAATTCGCGCAATAAAAATCGTAACGCTTACGTTTTTGAGTTCATAAGCTTGTAAGTTCTCGTTTTATATGCTTCTTGGACTAGGAAAACGAATGAAACCATTTCCAAGGCGATAGCTTTAACCGTTTTCGAGAAAATTGGAAAAACAGTTTTTGAATACCGTTTTTGGTTTGGGTACTTAAAATCAATGGATTCATTTGTAACATTTTCTACATGTTCTACTTTCATTAAAACTAATATGTTGAAATTTTGGTTACTACATTTTGATTTTTTCTTTTTGGCACAAAATCCAATGTTTGTTATTGCCGGCAGAACCTTTCTTTTGTAATGATTCTAGATTTTCTAATTTTTTTTTTTTTTTTTTTTTTTTTTTTTTTTTTTTTAACGGCGCATCGACATAAATCCTGGCCATTAGCGCCGACCAGGGTGCAGCCAGGAATTTCCTCAGCGAGCCCTGAGATGAGAAAATTTCTGGCGCCGGTGGGGATTGAACCCACCAATTCCCGCATATGAATCTAGCGCGCTAGCCACTAGACCAAGGGAGACCCCCTAGATTTTCTAATTATTTCTGTTTTTTAAAGGGTCAATAATATGTTGAATGGTGCTATAAATCCTATTGATAATAGAGGCGGTTTCATGTTATTTTACTCATATTGAATTTGTTAATCACTATTTCTCGTTCAGGAATAGTTGTATACCTACCAATTTTACGCAAATGCTCGAACATTCCTGATTACTTGTATTTATATTGTTTGTTCTTGTTTTTATTAAAACAATGAAAAGGAATTAAAATATTAGTAAACTCATGCCACAAAAAATTGAAGAATAATTATTTTCTGAATGGAAGTAAACCTTGCATTTTTTTCACTGTGACCTTCAATTCCAGTGAGTTTTAATGAATAATTCTTTTTCTATTTATATAAATGTTATAGAGTAGATTCGATTACCTAAATTCAATGTATGACAATGAATCAGTATGCCCTAATGTGCATTGGCAGTTAAATTGTAACAAATTGAGAACTACTAGCAGTAGAAATAGAAATCTTGGTTTGCATCATTTTAACTGTGAGCCACTGTATATAAACATTTACATATAGGTTAGGTTTAAAAAAAAAAAATCACTTGTTAAACGATTTGAAGAGATTTTGATTTCTTTTGTTTCCGCATGACTTCTCACTATAAGAGGGAACAAGAACTTGTTAGTCGGAGGGGAAAGGTTATAAGGTGCAGGAAGAATAAATTGGAGGAACACGCCTCTTGGAGATGGATCCCTCGGCGTTTGGAGACCGCACCGCTATGTGATTACCATAAATGCCGCCATGTTTCCACGGATGGACGTGGAGAGGTGCTTCGCTGCGCCCTATTGCAGAAGGGAGGGATTTCAACAGCAAACTGTGTGTTATTATGATTGGGGGGTTTTCTGGTCGCCGACATAGGATACGATTGCCGTGGGATTCAATCCTATATGGTGAAGTGATGCATAAATAGAGATGTAGGAAATAATGTTTAGCTTTTAGCGTGGTTTCAACCTCCCCGTAGGGAGGAAATCATGGTATTTCTGTCGACTCCATAGGTATACGTGTGCTAGCGAAAAATATTGATGTTTCGAAACCTAGAGGCGAAAAATAGAAATTTAAATTTCTGAGAAGTTTGTGTGTGTACTATATATATATATATATATATATATATATATATATATATATATATAGAGGCCCTAGCAGTCGAAGCTGCAATGGCCGGAGCATAGTATTGACCACATTATCTCTCTAGTGTGTCGTATGGTCAGTATCTGCCCCTCAGGGCGTTTTTGGCCTGTTACGGGACTGTTAAAGTCATTAACTCGTGCATTGGTGTGAAATATATATATATAAACACTTTAAAAATATTAGAAGACACGAAACTATATATTAAAGTAAATAAATGGATGGGTAACTCACACCAATGCACGAGTTAATGACTTTAATAGTAATTTACCTAATATATTTACTTTTACAAACGAAAAATGCAATGAATTTAAAATTACACCGTTATATTAACTTCGTTCATACTAAAAGATCAGTATATACCAGGGTGTTATACTGGGCACACTAAAAAGCAATAAAAACCATTATCTAATACTCATGGTATCGGCAAAAGATGGAAATTTAAGTAAAAGAAAGTAAATGTTTATAAAAATGGCCAGATTATAATAAATTTTAGTGTCCACGAAATATGTTCGTCCTCCATGAAAGGTCAAGTTAGTCAATCAGAAGTATCTGCCGACCTGTTTTTTTCTACTTTGTAAATTTGTAGTTGTAAGCTGACAGGTACATTTTTTACACATATTTTGAAGATTTGGACTTCCTAAACACATCGTCCCTTCAAAGCTGTACAATACTAAGATTTTGGTGACGCGTGGATGAGAAATTAATTTAAAAAGGGACCAATACACACTAGACATGCGCGTCGACGCTGAATTTTCAGGTAGCGGCGCGCGCGCTCTTGTAAAATGGGCTGTATTTTAATTGTATCTGTGTGTCTGTCGGTGGCTTCAAGAGTTTTTTCTAGTGTTCTTAGTTGTTCAAAATCGGTTGAGCCGTTTTTATTTGACGGGGGTTTTTGAGTTTTGCTTGTTAGAAAATTTATTTTATAAGGAAGAAAAAATAGAAAATTTTAACATGCACGCGAATTATCGTTTTATTTGAAATGTTTATCATGCATTAAGATTACAATTACAGTACTTATTTCCATGTATAGTTTTACTTGATAACTCTAAATAGTCATGTATAAATATAATATTGCTGTCTTATGGGACTTAACTTTGATCTTTTTTCAGTCACTACCAGGCCAGCCACAGAAAACGCGCTCGCTGGGCTTACTGGTGGTAACTGCGATAAGATGGCGCAGTTTCTGCGAATCGGATTTTTTTTTTTTGGAGGTCTTCAAAATATCTCCAACAAAAGCTGAATTTATTTTCTTTTGTTCAAGAGCACATTTATATACAATGCGTTTATTTTACGCTTTTCCAATTCAAGATTTGCCATTTTTCAACCTAAAGCAGTACAACCCGAACACAACCTAAGGACAAAATGGCGCGCCCCTTTACCACGCAGTATACTGGCATCTTTCCTACGCACCTGCTATACATCCTTTCGTCAAGTATTGCCACGGCGATGGCGTAGCTCGCCAGTGGCGTGGCGTATTTCTAGTACACACTTCGTATTTCTGCTAAATATCTCGAAGGCGGTTGCGAAATCCTGATAAGTAAGAGATCCTTTCGAAATCTAAATTTATCCATTCGATACCTAAATTTCAAACAAAAAAAGTTATTTTACAAATTTCGATTTAATTAATGACCTCGGCCGGAGAAAATGCTTAAGTTTCTAATATGTTAGTTTATTTCCGTATTTTTGTGGTATTAAGCTGAGGACCATGTTTTTACTGTGAGATAAAGTATAAAATAATTAAAATCTATTTATAAGGAAAGAAAATAACTTGTGCATATTGACCTTCACTTAAAAGACAACATCCTCTTCCTCTTCTACTTTGCTTTAAAGTTTTAAATGAAGTTTCCTGAAATACCTTCTTAGCTTAGTACTTCATATATTGTCCGGAAGATTATTTAATTTTTTTCTGTGAAAATTATCTATCAATGCCTACAGTTCTGCATTCTGTAACATGTGCGATAATGCTTATCATTGTTTGCTATGATAAAATTATGTTTTGTTTGTCTTTTGATTCTTACACACAACCAATTAACTTTTATCGCTTTTAATATCACTAAGTGATATTAATTTATATATTGATATTAATTCTGGATTGCGTTATGAGGCCAACCCCCATAAGCGGGATTCCTCCCTATAGAGGGAGGGAGGAACCGCGCTAAAAGGCATCATATCTAAGTAATACAAATAATGAAGTGAAATAAAACAAGTTTTCGTTAGTTATCACTAGAGCCCGGAAGTTAGGCATTTATTTTTGGGTGAAATAGGCAGGCAAAAAGGCACTTAAAATACTGAAAATAGGCAGTACTGTAATTAAAATAGGCATTTATTAGGAGTGAAGGCAAAGAGAAACCTTACGCATGAATGATGAAAATATGTATTTTAAATACTTATTCATTTCTTTATTACCAACTAGCTGTTACCCGGCGTGCCACGCTACGCCTACTTTAGGCTTCCATAAAATCAAAAATAAATTAGGAACCCCGTTCATTGTTTCGAACCCGTGACTTCCGAACTGTGAGTCATAAACGATTTTAACATAGCCTATGACTCTCCCCGAATCAAGACCTACATGTGTGCCAAGTTTGATCAAAATCGGTCGAAATGTGTGGATTTGTATAAGGAACAAACATACAGACAAACAGATGGTAGACGTTTTTGATCTAGCCTATGACATTCATCGTATCAAGACCTACCTATGTGCCACGTTTGGTCAAAAGGTGTTGAGTGTTAAATGTATTAGGAACAATCATACAGACTTTCAGCTGGTAGACGTTTTTGACCTAGCCTATGACACTCATCGTAACAATACTAACATGTGTTCTACGTTTGGTCAAAATCGGTCAAACGATGTGGATTTGTATAAGGAACAAAAATACAGACAGACAGCTGGTAGACGCTTTTGACTTAGCCTACGAGACTTCCCGGTTCAAGAGCTACCAGTATTCCAAGGTTTGTCAAAATGTGTGGATTTGTATAAAGAAAAAACGGACAAACAGTCAGACACGTGATTTTTATATATATAAATTGATTTATCACAGAATTAGTGTACTTACTCTCAAGGGAATTACTTCCCTTGTTACAAGCAACAAGATGCATTTTCAAAATATCAACTGTTAGACCTTCTCAGAAAAAATGTTTTTCATCATGGCAAAACTTCCTCTGCATTATCTTATCATTTCGAAATCCGGAATACCTGGTAATTACCCATAGTCACAGCAAAAGGGCTGTGAGGAAGGAGATGTGACTTATTTCTCACATCCTCTCTTTCCTGATATTCATTATGCTTGTGCATTCCTTCTATTAACCCTTTCCGTAGGCAATGAGCCGCTAGGAGTGTGTTCTCCTGTACGGGATACTAGCACCCTGCTTCGGTCCCTCTGTACTTTTCCCATTCAAAACTCGTCTTTTATCATTTTGATTTTGTTTACAATGATTATTAATTTTTATTTATGCTGAATTAGTTTGGCATTTAAATAATTATTTTAAGTTGAATAGCTTTCTTTAAAAATAAGTAATAAAAAAGCTATATTATATATACGAGTAAAAAGAAAGGTTTTTTTCTTCAGTTACCATTTTCCCTTTCTCTAATGAATAATAAGCAAGGGAATTAAATACTCCATAACTACGGCAAATAAATTTTCCATCTTCGTTTTTGATCCGTGACTTTGTACACCGGCGGAGTTAAAAATTTTTTTTATGCATAAAATTTAGTTACAAAAACAAAAGCATAATTATAAATATTTACAGTTAATTTAATGAATTATTTAATTAAATATGTAATATATTAAATATTTTAATTAAATATTAAATATTTTTTTAAAAATGGAGGACACGCAATATAAAAAAAACAGTTTTTCTGAAGTTAACAAAACACGAATATAAGATCTTAACTTCAGGACTAAAAGTTAACTGATTTTGCAAATAAATGCTGCTCTTGAATTTACGGTTGTATTTTTTGTAGGTTTTATGAGATAACGCGTTGTTACTTAGTTATTAAATTATTGCACACGACTCTTTTTACATACTCAACTTAAGATTACCAAAAAGTACTGAAGATGTCAACTTCTGTCATGCTAATGCTCCTTATGCTATGATTTAACCTTTTTGACCTCTACGGTGTCCCTCCCTATTCCGCAAATTAGTTTCATTGCTTGTAATTTTACCTTGAAGTTACCAATATTAGGTTTTCTAAAATTTCATCAAATTATATTAAGGACCTATGTCTTGCTCCCATATTTTGTTTTCAATCTCGGGCTCCTGCTCTACATTACATTATGGAATGTTCCAGCCTCCAAGATTTTTGAAATCATTAGAATGACTGAAGTTTGGTTTACATACCTCTCTTTGCGTTCATCAACACATTATCTGTCCACAACAAATCTCAACATTGAGTAATTAAGGTATATTCGGAAGTCTCAAATTGGGGACCTTGAGTCATACCACGAGCTCATCATCGGAATCCTTAAAAATACCGTGGCAATCAGCGTATTAAGCGGTACCACTTAGGGTACTTGAACTATAAATAGATAGGAGCCGTCCTTGTCTGCTCCCGTCTCTACTTTCACCCTCCCTCTGACCCAGAACCCTAAACCAGCAATCATTTTAACAGCTGTCTGAAGTTCTTCTTAATATTCCTTGCCGCCTGTAGCTATTTAGGGACGATAGGGATATTTCCCCTCCACTTCATAGCATATACTACATCCAGTTTGGTACTCCAAAATGGGAAATGAGTGTCTTTTTGTAGGCCTCTTACCCTTAACGCTAAACCTTGAGAACAAGAAGCTCAAATATCACCACGGTACTTAAAGATGAAAATATCATGAAACCCCTCAGCCTTTGAAAACGCGGACTACATAATAAGAAAAAAAAACCGTTAAACCAAAGATCAAATGGCAATCCCAAAACAAAGTTACTGCATGCTAGTCACCGCCAACTAATCTCAACAGCAGTCCTCTATACTGAACTTAATGTGCGAATCTCCAGAAGATGAGGAACTTTTCATCTTCTGGGGTATTTCTTAATGCCCTTTGAAGTTTCAAATAGAAATATCGTAGAGAACTGACATTAATCACGTAAGATAATTTGTCTGTTTTGAGGTGATGAGTCTTGATTGAGTCAGCCTCCTTTCACCCTCCATAAAAGCCGAATAGTTCTTTTTATGGTACCGTTCCCTACTTCCTTTGAATAGTACCGTCCTCGTTCTCCTCCATAACGTTTTTGAGTCATTTGCATTTTTATAAGCCAATTTTACGACTGGAATATCTTAGTACTTAGTATTTAAGGACTTCGCACTGATTTCCTGCTGAAGGGGCAAAGGATATTTTTCCCATTGCATATCGTCCCTACCATGTGAAACTATCGAATATGAAAATTGGAGCAAACTCTAGAGAACGAACATATTTAATCAATTGACGCAATATTGAAAAATGGTCTTATTCGAAACTTTATCTAAAGCATAAAGAGGTTAGAGTTACGAACATTTACGGCATGCACAATCTAAGAGCTAACACTCTGATCAGAAAAACGAGTTTTGGCAAATTCGATAATTTGACATGGTACGGACGGTATCATGTAGTGGTTATTCGATATTAATTATCCGTGAATGAATTTTATATAGTGAGCCAACTTTGATTAGTAAAAATAAATAAAAAGATTTGTCTGTACTTAGCATTTTATTCATTTTTAATTAATTTTGCCGTTTCTTGCATTAGTGTTATCAAATCCATCCTGGAACCTTTTTGATTCTGACTCTAAATACTAAATCGTGATTATGGTTTTATTTAGGTTGGCCTATTTCCCTGTGGACATATTCCTAACATCCTTGAGACATGCCTCGTCTGGCTAATGTTACCGTAATTTTATGGAAATGTCGTCGCTACAAATGCAAAGTATCGAATGTGAAAATTACCACTTTTCTGAGTGGAAAAGCATTTATTCATAACTTTTTTTTGGGCAGTCAAATATTCGGCAGATTTGACCTTTTGATAGTGGAATACTTTCCCTTTAATAGAGTGATCTAAGATTCAAGAATTTGCTGTACATAAGTCCAGCAGAAATTAGTAAAGATTGACAATGAAAGATGCATTTTTTCACATTCGTTACTTTGCATATGAATCGATGATGTCTAGCCTCAACTCAACCGTAACTTGGCCAAAATGAATACAAGACGTCATCGATTAATCAAGCAAAGCTAGTACATGAGTTTTAGTCTCAGTTAATGAGAGTCGTAATATATATATAAAAAATATAAAGCCTTTTTTTCTATTTTATTCGCTCATAGCTCCTAGAAAGTATTCACGCTTGATATTTTCCGAAGGTCTAAAGATTTGTAATGATAGTTCCTATAAGACCCATTATTTTCAAAATATTAAATTGTGTTCGGTGATTTGCATAACAATAAGCTTGAAAAAAAAAAACAGTAAAATATTATATTATATAATCAAACAACCTACAGTTCGTTTTACAACGTACAATAATTCCCAATTGATGTATTATAGCGAACAATTAACATTTTTCAAGTTGTTGCCAAATCTGTGCAACCTGCTTTACATAATTGCGTGTCTTTGGATCTATTGAATGAAATGGAGTACCCAAGGGGTTAATAATCTCGTCCCCAACTAAATTTTGTCCACAGTCGTGGCTAATGATAGACCGTTAAAATATAAAAAATATTCTTACGTAAGGTCCTATAGCATTATAGGACGTTAAATTCATATTAAAATAAAATACAGAGAACAAAGGCGCAGTGCACACGGTGGGACTGTTTTACAACTCCCGTTGCAAACCAGTTGCACGCACAACTGTTTTGTAAACTCGGCAATTTATTTGAATGGCGATTTGGTATGCGCTCACGACGCAACTGGTTATTGACGATCTCCAACCAGTCTGAAACCAGACACATACAACTGTGGGCCCGCGGTTGCAGTTGTGTCGTGCGAGGATAAGTTGTGTTTTAAGAACCGTTTAGTGCCTATCTCAATAAGGGTGATCAATTAACTCAACATGAAGCTCTTCTCCAAGGAAGGACCAACCAGTCATTAAGTTCCAAAAAAGAGACCATTGTCATTTTTTAAAAAGTTTTCTATCTGGCTGAGACAGCCCTTAATATATAGTCTAGAGTTCACATTCTTGCTGAAATAAGGGTGAACCCAATGCTCTCTCTGTGTTCTTCGCCGTTTTCGATATTGATAATAGTTAACGTCTTCGTCGAGTCTTGACAAGAGTAACCTCACACTGCCAAGCCAAGGCTTTAAAAACAAACACGTACCCCACGCTCCACCCAGGCGCAACTGATTCACAAGCTCTACCAATACACCTGTGTGTGGACAGAAGTTTCGTTTCTTTTACAAACTCGTTTCAGATGCAGCTGGTTTGCAACCGTAGTCGCAAAAGTCAGATCGTGTGTGCTGGGTCTATGCACTGCGGTTTTTACTTTTTTTCGTTAATCCTTTATTGTTCAATATGCGCTCTAAAATTGATCTAGGCAATATTCTTTTTGTATAAGTATTTTTTGTTCATTGGAGAAAGAATCAAAAGTTATTCCACCGATTGATTTTTATGTGGATGTTACGTTGATTGATTGAAGTTTACCTTCATTATTATGCTGGTTTGTGCAGTCTGCTATCGATTCCAGGTTTTGCCATATCTGAATTGAGGTGCAAATCCTCAGGTTTATAAGTTGTAATTTTCGCTCTCAAGAGAACCCAATAATTTTTCCTCTTAACAAGTGCATATTCATGAGACCCATGAGATATTAATGGGTAAAATAAATAAGGAGGCGGAGAGTTTGATAACTATATAGGAAAAAATTGGAGGGT
Organism: Gonocerus acuteangulatus; assembly: GCA_946811695.1. Lineage (NCBI taxonomy): Eukaryota > Metazoa > Arthropoda > Insecta > Hemiptera > Coreidae > Gonocerus > Gonocerus acuteangulatus. The sequence goes on along the minus strand of OX328129.1, from coordinate 18,314,474 downwards.
ATGGATGAATAGAATGGGTATAAAAAGCAGCCCCTGTGAAACTCCTGGAATGAGGTGTCGGAAGCCGGTCCTACCGCTAGTCCCATCAAAACAGTTCTGGTGGAAACCAGCTTTATGTCAATGACTCCTTGCTTTTTTTCTTACCAACTCTTGCTTTTACTTCTGCATTCTCAAATCGTGACGTTTCCTTAGTTTAAACCGAAAATCGTTCTTTTCGCACAGACTTAATTGTTTCAGAAAAACTTAGTTTTATTTTGATTGGTTGGATTTGCAATTATTATATACAGGGGGAACTCTGTTGTGTTTTGGTGCATGTTGTTTAAATATGCCGTCTCTGCCTCTTTAGGAGCGATATTAGTTATCGCCGGATTAAAATGGATCGTTATGGATGCTAAGTTAGGAAATAGTTGTGCTCTTTACGTCTCTTTACATTCTGCCAGTTACTTATTATCACTAAATGATAACTTTAAAAGTAATCATCATTCTTTTTTAAAAACACCTACAAACCCTAGAAAGTAAAGTTCTTCGCCGTGTTTATTAGGGATGAATTTTATTGATTTTATTATTGTGTTTTTTTTAGAGACAGAAGAACAGTAACAAAAATGTATTTTAACAAATATTTTAAGACATGGGTGTTTTGTTTTAGTTAAAATCATTTAAATAAAGTGGCACAACTCAAAATAAAAAAACTAAAATGTGTTACTTTTGGCCATGCAGGGGGAATAGCATTAAGACAGGAGGAGTGATACAAGTGCCATCTGGTGTACAAGCTCTGAAGCTAGGTACAAGGAGTCATCTCATCTCAATTGAGGCATCTCAATGTCAATACAACTACTAATTAGGATGGTACCAAAGAGATAAAAAGGATTGGAAATCTATAAATTTAAAATATAGAGCAAATTGAGGCATCTCAATGTCAATACAACTACTAATTAGGATAGTACCAAAGAGATAAAAAGGATTGGAAATCTATAAATTTAAAATATAGAGCAAATTGAGGCATCTCAATGTCAATACAACTACTAATTAGGATAGTACCAAAGAGATAAAAAAGGATTGGAAATCTATAAATTTAAAATATAGAGCAAATTGAGGCATCTCAGTGTCAATACAACTACTAATTAGGATAGTACCAAAGAGATAAAAAGGATTGGAAATCTATAAATTTAAAATATAGAGCAAATTGAGGCATCTCAATGTCAATACAACTACTAATTAGGATGGTACCAAAGAGATAAAAAGGATTGGAAATCTATAAATTTAAAATATAGAGCAAATTGAGGCATCTCAATGTCAATACAACTACTAATTAGGATAGTACCAAAGAGATAAAAAGGATTCGAAATCTATAAATTTAAAATATAGAGCAAATTGAGGCATCTCAATGTCAATACAACTACTAATTAGGATAGTACCAAAGAGATAAAAAGGATTGGAAATCTATAAATTTAAAATATAGAGCAAATTGAGGCATCTCAATGTCAATACAACTACTAATTAGGATGGTACCAAAGAGATAAAAAGGATTGGAAATCTATAAATTTAAAATATAGAGCAAATAGAGGCATCTCAATGTCAATACAACTACTAATTAGGATGGTACCAAAGAGATAAAAAGGATTGGAAATCTATAAATTGAAAATATAGAGCAAATTAAGTCATGGTGCTGAGAACACCACACCTCCCTACTTGAAGGTTAAGCATAGTAAGGCATGGACAGTACTTGTAGGGTTAATCGTCTATAAAAGGGTAGCAAACTATAAATATTCCAGTTGTTATGTATAAAAAAAAAATAAATAAATAAATAAAATAACAATACCCTTTAACGTTTACCGTTAAATTCATTTTGATACATTTCTCTTAATTTTCTGAAATATATTACAGTTTAAAAAAAAGAACACCAAAATTCACCTGCGGTGCGAAAAATAGACAAATAATAAATTAAATTGACTGCATAATAAAAGGTAATATTGTTTAAAAAACGCGCTTCTCTAATTGACTAGTAACCCATTTGGAAATGGGTGACTTTAGTTATTTTTATTTGATTGAGTTTTAAGATTATTTGCGTTCCACAAAATGCTTAGAAACTCGCTTAATGGTGTTTCCAGCCTTTGAATTCCATACTCAAGGAGTGGATACGATGCCTGTGTGCCTTGGACTGGTTTTGATCGTTCTAAAATAATCTTGGCTTCTCTGCGGTCGACCCCTGTGGTTGCCTTCATCCTGTTGAGCTTCGCTTCAACCACCATGTATGCTGGAGTGGTTATCACGTATCTTTGCTTTCTTCTGCAACAACAAGAGACTCATTGTTTATTGAATCACTTTGTGGATGGCTAAGACTGTCAATATAACAATAACATGTTTACTATCTGTATTTATTTTTGGAATAAAAGCTTCTCAACTTTTGGCATTTGACTCTTCATTAGTGGGTTAGTACAATTAGCCCGCGTACAGTTGTACACTATAAGTTAATATGTATTACAATAATATTAATGAAATGTACTTAAAATTACAATACTTAACTAATTAAAAGAAACAAGTCAGAACCAATAAAAACAATAAGAGGCGTAACATAAATGAATCACTGTCATGATAACTTACGTCACATTTCCGGTGAAGTCAGGAAATGGTGAAATCCTTCCTGCTCCTGTAAGGTTTGCCAACCCTAGCATATCCTGTGTGACACATTCTTCCTTTAAACACACTCCGTATGAGCGAACTACAGAAATTATGCTAATGGATGAATTGTTTAAAAACTTCCTTCAAATAAAGATTTGTGAGCGATTAAAATCCGTAAGACCTGCTGTTACCAAAAACCGTAAAATGGGTTTAACAATAGTGGAGTGCGGTTAAATAGGTACAAACCTATATTCTATGTATGGTGATATATTTGTCACAGAGAGGCCAAATATTGGGCTGTTCGCACTCTATTGGCAAAAATCAAACTTTTGTTATCAGTAAATGAATATCCTAGCAGTATAAGTTTGTACCCATTTCCCCACAATGTACTAAAGTGTCTCCATTTTACATTATCGCTCCGTTTAACGTTAAAAAAAGGAATTCGTTTGGCTCGAATTCCCCCAATCTTAGAGTAATCCATTCATTTTCTGGAGAATCTTGTTCAAAATTGGTTGCACCGTTAAGATTTTTTATTCTAATGTGGTCGTTCGTGGTCCCAGGCTGGCCCTAGTCTTTAATTAATGTAATAGGTGTCTGCAAAGGGGAAAACCCCAGGATCTTGCTAAAGAAGAAGAGTGAGGGGAACAGAGCTATTCCCCCACATATATAAGAAAATATAGTAGGTCCCCTTTAGGGGAAAAGCGGTACCCTCTTGAAGATTGGCCAAGTAGTTGTTCCAAGAGAGAACAATACCAGAAATGAGGGGTTTTTGGTGGGTGAGAGTCCCACACACTGGGGACTTGCTCGTGACAAGCACCCTGAAGGCCTTGTAGGTTTTCCCCTCATCGCAAAAAAAAAAAAAAAAAAAAAAAAAAAAAAAAAAAAAAAAAAAAAAAAAAAAAAAAAAAGGGGGGGGGGAAACAGGCGGCCGGAGCATAGAACTAACCACACGATTGCACTAGTGTGCCTTATATTCAAGAATGAGATGCCTGGACTGTATCTGCTACTCTACTTGTGGTCTGTTAGGGGTCTGATTTTTATATTTAATAATTCCGAGAGTAATTTTAACATTTTTTCCTCTTTTTTCAGGTAAGGTCTTTCTTCAGAAGTTAACTGTTGTTTTGAAGAATTGGTATGTACTTTTCATTTACAAGAACCTGAATTTTGTTTTATTTAAATTTTCTTCGGCTGCCGATGTCATTAGCACTAATACTAAAATGGTTTTTATTGTTTTGTTTTTTTGTTTGACCCACTTGTGAAACCTCAGGCGAAGCTAATAAGTAAATATCAAAAGGTGTCCTAAGAAAAGGTTTGCCAAAGAAACTACCCGTGGTATCAACAATATCAAGAAACCAAAAAATGCAATTTAAAGCAAAAGGAATTAATTTGGGAGTTTGCAGTGTTTCATTTAAAAGTGTAGGTATTAAATATTCTATGAAATTAGTTTAAAAATAATTCTGGCTTTCCTACCATAGGGTACCTTTCCTAAGTCAAGGTCAATTTGCATATGTGCTTCTTCTCAGTGATTAGAAAGTCTCGTTTTGCCGTCCGAGTGAGTTTCCTTGATAATGAAATCGTGGGGCAGACCTCGTGGTGGAAGGCCAGAAGCAGATTGGAGGTAGCGATGAGTCGTGTTTAAGATAGAAGTGTGAGGTGTGTTGTAATGAGGCTGGCCTCAGCTACCTACGTGATGGCATCTTAGATTTTTACATCTTCTTCTTGTTATGTTCCTTTTAGTGTAACTTCATGTCCTTCATCTCTTATAATGGAATGCCTTCTCGTTCATCCGAGGCATTCTTGACTACATCAGTCTCATAACGTCTCTTAAGAATCTTCCTTCGCCGTTTCAGCACTTCTGTCATAATTGTTTCTATGGCTATAGTAATGATAGAACCTATGAATGTTACCTGTCTGGTTTTATAGTGTTTCCACCGTCGCTATGGGAAGGAAAATCCGCTTCTGGCTTCAACCCCATGACTCCAATCCGTTCTGAAGAGAAATGTCGATGCATAAACGCATGAAATCAGGAAACCTCAAGAGTTCATTCAAATTTGTGTATATACTCACGCAAGCTGGAGAAGCTTCTTTTGCCTGGTCTCTTCTCCAGCAGGTGGAATCTTATATTTACACAGATTCCAAAAAAGTCACTGGCTAAAAGTGTCCTACTAATTTGATGTTTGGCTAAAGAATATTCCCTCTCCACCAGGAAAGATGTTATGAAGCTTTAAATTTCACTGTGTGAAGGTTATAAAAGTCGGCGTAAACATCATATTAGTATACATGCATATTAAGAAGAATGTCTAGGACGACTATTGGACAGACGTGCTATGCGTTTCCGCTCGCTAAGCTTGCTCAAGAAGATATCAAAACTGTAGTCAATCCAACTCGCTGTTATGGATCGAATTCCGTTGTTATGGTAATCAATAGTTTATCAACGTTTCAAATGAGAGTTATTTGTTTACTAACGTCACATGTCTGCGCATGCGCATTTTTACAAATACGCTGTTTACGCCAACTTTAACCTCAATAGTAGTGAACTTCAGTGCTTCATAACTTCTTTCCCAGTTGAGAGCGGTGTTTTTTTTTTTTTTTTTTTTTTTTTTTTTTTTTTTTTTTTTTTTTTTTTTTTTTTTTTTTTTTTTTAACAGATTCGTATTTAGTGCATCAAAATACGATATAGTGCAAAATTTCAAAATAATCGGTGCCTAGAACCCTCGTCTTCACTTGTACCAAAAAATTATTAAGTGTTTTTTTCTGTTTTACTCCAATTTTTTGTTTCATGTTTTAATTTCCATGTTTTACTCCAAATACTTGAGTGTTCTTTTTTCCAAGTTACTCCTATGTTTTACCCATGTTTTTGTTATGATAGAACTCGTCAAAGCTACAATTAAATATATTTCTATTAAAAAAATACGTAAAAACGTGTTCTGATATATTAAAGAAAAGGATTATTTACTTACGAAGAAAAATTAAGTCTTCATCACTATCTGAATCGCGAATATTTTTGTAGTTGACGATGTCTCCATAGGAGCTACAATTAAATAAATTTCTATTTAAAAACACTCAAAAATTTGTTCTGATATACTAAAGAAAAGGTTATTTACTTACGAATAAAGACTAGTCATCTTCTTCATGACTATCCGAATCGCGAATATTATCGTTGTCGACGATGTCTGATGGGAGCCGGGATATAATTTTGCAATTGCTTTAAATATGTTATGAATTCGTTCCGTGTAATCTGGATGCTTTCTCTTGAACGAAAATGCCGCAATGTGGCAGATAAGATGGTGTTTCCTATTTGCATAAAGCGGATCGTTTCCTCGTCTGGAGGCGTTCTATAGGTTGAGTATGCTCGCCGATGTCGGGATCCGCAAAATTATAGGAATGATTTACCGTGAGATGTAAAAATCCTTCACTTTGAAGGCAGTTGTAAGATCTCGCTCATTGTGGATTGTGGCCTGCCAAATGTATGTGTCGCCTGGCCTCGAGGTAAGAGATTACAATTACCCGTGTCTCTTTCAATACCTCCAAAAACCCAAGATCCTTCTATTACACGTCCGCGATTATATTTTTGACGTCCAATTTTAGCCTCGTCGATTTCTACAATTTTTCCAGGACCTCCTAGGACGGTATTTTGATCTATTATTTAATTAACGCCCAACTCTCGCAAATAACTCGGCCAATCAACCATAGCATGATCTGAAATGTTTAGTTCGATTTTCATAAGATCTTGTCTAGGTGGCCTCAACAAAATCCAAAATGCAACGAAACGACAGAGAAGTTCTGGTGATAATGAGACCAAGTGTTGCTGTAATGTGACAATCCTTTGTCGTCGATTTCGAATTTTTCTTTTCTTCGAATGATTATTCTCGATCATATTATTACAACGGAACAATAACTCATCCTTATATAGAGACATCGGCGATTGACAACTCGGACATATTTTAGTTCGCTGTAAAACGCCATGTTCTGATAAAAAATGTATAAGTCTATTATCCTCATTAATTAAGATTATAAAACTCGGCAGAGTGTGATTACAACCTTCGTACTACGCCATGATTATTGACATACTTCTTAGTTTAGGAATAAGGAACAAGGCTTCCCATTAAATATTACGAAGGAAACTTCTAAAATGTCTATGTAAATATTTTAATGCCATTTTCGGTCGTGATTTTTATATTAGTAAGTTTTTATTCACTTATTAATATAAGAAATATGACAAAGTAATTTTCATATATCAAGTTAGGCTCATATATCAATACTTTTAAATGTATTTAAGCGTGTTTTTTGTTATTAGAAATTGATTTAATTGATGTTGTTACGAGTTGTATCATAACAATGAAAAATGTAAAAAAAAATTGTATTCTTAATTTTTTATTTTTCTCTTCGTTTTTATTCTTAATTGGGCTGAAATGAATAAGTATACGAAGTTTTAGGAAAATCGGGGCAAGTCTGGCCCTCACAAGTTGACATCCCTGCGCATGCGCGTGTTTACAAATACTAGTTTGTTTACACCAGCTTTTATAACCTGTATAGCAGTCAACTTTAGTGCTTTTCAAATACTGTTCTAGTCGTTACCGCCAGCTTTTTTTTTTTACGTTCCTATTCTTAATTGTGTTAAAATGAATAAGTATACGAAGTTTTAGGAAAATCGGGGCAAGTCTGGCCCTCACAAGTTGACATCCCTGCGCATGCGCGTGTTTACAAATACTAGTTTGTTTACACCAGCTTTTATAACCTGTATAGCAGTCAACTTTAGTGCTTATCAAATACTGTTCTAGTCGTTACCGCCAGCTTTTTTTTTACGTTTCTATTCTTAATTATGTTAAAATGAATAAGTATACGAAGTTTTAGGAAAATCGGGGCAAGTCTGGCCCTCACAAGTTGACATCCCTGCGCATGCGCGTGTTTACAAATACTAGTTTGTTTACACCAGCTTTTATAACCTGTATAGCAGTCAACTTTAGTGCTTATCAAATACTGTTCTAGTCGTTACCGCCAGCTTTTTTTTTACGTTCCTATTCTTAATTGTGTTAAAATGAATAAGTATACGAAGTTTCATGATCTTGCCTGGATCACTCGGACCAGGAACATAAATTCAAAATAATAATACACTTCAATACTATTAATATTTCTACAAAATGGGTTCAATTCGCAACCATCCCTGGCTTCATTATTTTTTTATCTTCCTCTTCACTTTGCGTCTTTGTGTATGACACATTTTCTTCGTATACTGCTATGTTTCAGAACTCTGCCCTTTATATTTCATAACCTCAATGCTCGTCCACCATTTCATGTCCTTCCGTCGTGTTTCCTTAAAGGTATATTCTTTACTTAACTATTTCACAAAATGTTAAAAATTAATTTTATATGGGGTCTCCCGTGGTCTAGTGGCTAGCGCGCTAGATTCGTAAGCGGGAGATGGTGGGTTCGATCCCCACCTGCGCCAGAAATTTTCATCATGTAATAAAACTACATTTACTTGCATCGAGCATTTCGGCTCTGGGCTTAAAGGCCAAAATTACAAGCCTTCTTTAGGGCTTTGAGAGCAAACGAAATTCCTTCCATATGTTGAAGGATGTCGAAGGAATGTCGTTTGCTGATTAAGGGATGAATTAAGCAGGAATTGAACCAAAAAGAGGAATAACGAAGGAATATCGCCTCAAGTTCCCCTGTAAAAGTAAAGAAAAAATACCTCTAGAAAATACCAGGTCATTCAAAAAGTCCTGTCGTTTTTTTGGGGGAAATTATAAATAAATAAATATTTTCAAATAATCACCTTTATTCATCAAAATATCCACCGTTACAGTCGGTAACCTTCTCCCAACGAGATGGTAAAGCCCAAATTCCTTCCTTAAAAAACTGTTGATTTTTACTGCAAAAATAAGTGGTCAGTTCGTGAATTAGGTTGTCACGGTCTTGAAAACATTTCTGTCTCAGATTGTTGTCGAGATCTCTGAATAGGTGATAATCAGTGGGTGACAGGTCAGGGGAATATGGTGGGTGAGGCAAAACTTCCCAGCCTATTTCTGTCAATTTTTGACAGAAATTTGAAAAATGGCCAAGATTTGTCGAAGCGCTTTAGAGAGAAGAATACCCGCGAATAATAATAATAATAATAGGGAGAAGAATTCGCGAAATAGGGGGAATATCCTGCAAAATAATGATGTATATTTAAGAAATAATTGTGAAGCCATAGAGCTTTTTACGTGAATGGCAATTTTGAGAGGGTGTGGTCTATAATTAACAAATTTCACCTTTTATGATTACCTGTTTAAATCCTTCTATGGTTCGCCTAAGGTTTGCTTATGAGAAGTAGGTAAATATTGTCGGGAAGGGTGGTAAATATTGTTTCTCATGAGACTGCACGAGCTGCTAATGCCAGAGACAGAAGTCGAGGGTACGTGTCGGCATGTCGAGTCACAAATGGTTTAGGAAATTATTCTATCTCCGTGTAAGCATGTTCATGGACATAACTCTCTGGAGGCTGACAACCTCTCTCTACTTTTATCTTGGATTGTATCCTCGCTGTATTAGTGAAACATACATTTCATATATTTTGGCCTATATTGTATTCTTAGAGGGTCGCTATTGAGTGCTTAACGTGCCTGTTTCAATGATTTCGATGAATTGTGAAGATCTGTAAGTAGTTGATTCCGTTGAACATTCCTAATGAGTCAAAATATCGTACTCATAACTTACTGGTACTCTGATCTCTGCATTGCCATTCAAAGCTTTACATTTCCTTGGGTTGAGGACTGGTACGTGATGAAGCTTGGCAGTATTTTGAGATAATTTGCTTGCGGGTCTTTCATGAAGTGGCTTATAGATGGGGCATGCTTAGCGCACGTCATCCTCGTAATTATTCACTACTGTTGGTAGACAGAGCTTCAAACCGAGGTAGGAAAGGATGACAATTTATGAAGTGGAGAAAAACTAATTATTTAGTTGCTTTACTCAGTTTTTTCCCCATCAGAGGCTCCTCTTCAGGATCCCAGGTATGTTTCCTTTATTCCCTTCTCTCTATATATGTAATGATATTACCGTGTCGTAGTTTTAAAAAACGTCGATACCTTTACAATTTATCCGTCTGTTCGTTTTCCCTAAAATGCCCCTCACACCCATTAATATCCTAAACTTAATTCCCTAGACAGGCTGTTTAACAGCCCACTTATAACTACTCTTTGCTTTGAGCTGTTCAGCGGAAGTCAACAATCTGGACGTGACTCACTTCACATAGTGCAATAAGCTATGGAGTCGTTGACCTAACCTAAACCTTGCATTAAACAATGTTTTGAGCTGTCAACCTACAAGTACCTCGTTGTACTTAACATTTCTATGCAATTTATCAGGATATACCGAAGATTCTATTGGATATAATTTCGAACAGTAATTTGATGCTGTTTTAAAGAACTGCTTCAGGCCATAAGGTGCTGAATGCCCTTGTATAAAAAGTATGGCCAGTCGGGATAAGAACTGGTTCACGTACGGCACTTAACCTCGTCACAATTGTAGATCCACCCTTGCCTCTGCAAGGTCTTTCCTTTATCTGCACGTAATCTCGCCTTCCTCACGGCTCTTTCGCTGTCAGTGATTTAATTCTTCTGCAAGTTCCAAGGTTTGTAATAGAACTTTTTAAGCTATAAGATGGTGTTTGGTGTTGTAAGAATGATAACGTCGACTGAGTCCTGTATATACTCGTATTTAGCACTTGTCTAAAAATGCATTTTCATGATATACCTACTAGTCTTTAGCTTTCTCGATTATAAGAAATGTTTTTGCATGTTACTATTGTACTAGCACGCGCTTTCAGACAAAACTTAAGATGATCTACTAAAAAATTTAATGTCTTCAAAGTTCAGTTTACGGAACTTTGATACAAATATATGAACAGTTCCAATGGGGTAGCGTATGGAAAGGACGTTCTATCTTCAGGGATCTTCAGAAGAGAACAGTGTAAGTTGTTCTCTGTTAACTAATACCAAAGAACTTGGTAGACTTTCGTTATTTGGAGAACGAGATTTTCTATGTCCTTTTCTGGTAGACTTTGGTTATTTGGAGAACGTGGTTTCTTATGTCCTTTTCTGGTAGACTGGTTATTTGGAGAACGTGGTCTTGTATGTCCTCTTCCGGTAGATTTTCGTTATTCGGAGAACGTGGTTTCTTATGTCCTTTTCTGTTAGACTTTGGTTATTTGGAGAACATGGTTTCTTATTTTTCTGACAGACTTTCGTTATTTGGACAACGTGGTTTCGTATGTCCTTTTTTGGTAGACTTTCGTTGTTTGTAGAACGTGGTTTTGTATGTCCTTTTCCGGTAGACATTCGTTATTCGGAGAGCGTGGTTTCGTAAGTCATTTTCTGGTGGACTTCGGTTATTAGGGGAACGTGGTTTCGTATGTCCTTTTCTGGTAGGTTTTCGTTATTTGAAGAACGTGATTTCGTATATCCTTTTCTCATCATGAGATATTAATTTTATATTATTAAGAGGATTAATGAGAAAGTTCTTGGACCCGTCAGTCCTATTTACATGGATGTTACTAAAGTAGCATTAAACAGAAGATAAAAACTCTTGGTGTTCCTTTAGATCAGGTCTTTGTTTATTTGTCGGCGGTGCGGTTTCCTTTCATTTCCTTGTAGTGGCTCAGCGGCTCCACATCTTGTTGAGTTTAGCCTATTCTCTCTTTTTATAAATATTTTTATGATAAATAACCCAGTCTTAATCAAATCTGTTTTTAAATCATTTACTCTTTTTGTTCAAAGGGATAGAAGTTAAGTTAATACTACTTGTTCTGTTAAATCTCGAATGTTATTCCATTGCAAAGGACATTTATCATTAATTATTCTTGGACAGAAAAGCCACAAAAAATGGGAATTATTTAGGTTGTACTATGAAAACTGTTTTACGTGCAGTGCATAATTATGAAACGAGAAACATTAATATTATGCGATCTAAAATGAAGGTTTTGTCACTAAAACTTTGTGTCATACCTACTACGGGCTCTTCTTGAAAGGGTTTAATAGCTGCATTTTAAAAACTATTTATTTTTGTATTCAGAAGAGATAGTTGACTGTGAGTGCGTAAATATGTATGTATGTGAATATATATATCAATTATTCATTATTTACATATATATTCATTTCTCTTTGTTCACATTCAGAATTTTTCATGTAGACTTAAATATTGAAATTGTGCACAAATTAATTTACTCAATTATGTACATTGACAATATATATTTTCCATCATTCTAAAATTTGTAGTACCACCGTGTCTATAATTTTTAAATTAATGTAACTATCCTCTTTAACATATAATGCATATTTTATACTTTTTCAAATTGTAATAATACAGATTTCACAGTAATCCGTGTAAGATTACAAATAATTAAAATCTAAAAGTTGAGGCTCATTTATTTTTATGTGAAATTATTTACTTTTTATGGACATGAAATTTGCATTTATTGTCTTGAAATTGCCATGAAATTAGCTTTCACAAAGTAGTAGACACCTTGATGACCATTGTCTATTCTATATCTTCCCATATTCACCACGGTCAATTAACTGCTATTTTTGGTATTTTTCCATTCCTTCGGCGTTCTATGCTAATGAAGGCTGCTCAAACGTTGTAAATATGGATTTTTACGGAATATGTGTTTTCTCCGTTGTTTCCATAATGTAGAATTCATGAATTTTTGCAGAGCAATTTTATTTAGTATTATAAGACAGTGACCCTATTTTTCCAATATATTCGTCTGTGGCAGAAGGTCAATTTTATAAAAACACACTTTCTTTCTTCTGTACTCTTTTATTAGGCTCTACATGTTTCACGTCGCTGTGACGCCTCTTGAGGAGCACTTAATCTAAATAAAATAAAATATGGTTACAGCCTATCCATTAGAGAACCTTCCGCAGATAGGGCCACGTCTAGACGTGGCCCTACCTGCGGAAGGCATTAAACAGAAGATAAAAACTCTTGGTGTTCCTTTAGATCAGGTCTTTGTTTATTTGTCGGCGGTGCGGTTTCCTTTCATTTCCTTGTAGCGGCTCAGCGGCTCCACATCTTGTTGAGTTTAGCCTATTCTCTCTTTTTATAAATATTTTTATGATAAATAACCCAGTCTTAATCAAATCTGTTTTTAAATCATTTACTCTTTTTGTTCAAAGGGATAGAAGTTAAGTTAATACTACTTGTTCTGTTAAATCTCGAATGTTATTCCATTGCAATTTATTTATAATAAAATTTATAAATAAAATAAATTTTAGATTTATAATCTAAATAAAATAAAATATGGTCGTTACCGCCAGCTTTTTTTTTTACGTTTCTATTCTTAATTATGTTAAAATGAATAAGTATACGAAGTTTTAGGAAAATCGGGGCAAGCCTGGCAGAATATAGGATGGGGTATTGTCCCAAAAAATAATGGTGAATTTCACTAGGAAGAAGTATGTAGAACGGGGCATTAAAGAGGAATCACACCAGAAAGAATAATATTAAGGTATATTTCTGAAAGAAGAAACACGGATGGGACCTTTTCTTGAAGAATATTATTTTTCTAATCTGAAAGAAAAATAATAGGGGGATTAGCGGGAGATGGTGGGTTCGCTCCCCACCGGCGGCAGAAATTGTTCTCATCCCACGGCTCGTTGGGAAAATTCCTGGCTGCACCCTGGGTGTCGGCGTTAATGGCCAAGATTGGTCGAAGCGCCTTAGAGAGAAGAATACCCGCGAATAATAATAATAATAATAGGGAGAAGAATTCGCGAAATAGGGAGAATATCCTGCAAAATAATGATGTATATTTAAGAAATAATTGTGAAGCCATAGAGCTTTTTACGTGAATGGCAATTTTGAGAGGGGGTAGTCTATAATTAACAAATTTCACCTTTTATGATTACCTGTTTAAATCCTTATATGGTTCGCCTAAGGTTTGCTTATGAGAAGTAGGTAAATATTGTCGGGAAGGGTGGTAAATATTGTTTCTCATGAGACTGCACGAGCGGCTAATGCCAGAGACAGAAGTCGAGGGTACGTGTCGGCATGTCGAGTCACAAATGGTTTAGGAAATTATTCTATCTCCGTGTAAGCATGTTCATGGACATAACTCTCTGGAGGCTGACAACCTCTCTCTACTTTTATCTTGGATTGTATCCTCGCTGTCTTAGTGAAACATACATTTCATATATTTTGGCCTATATTGTGTACTTGGAGGGTCGCTATTGAGTGCTTAACGTGCCTGTTTCAATGATTTCGATAAATTGTGAAGATCTGTAAGTAGTTGATTCCGTTGAACATTCCTAATGAGTCAAAATATCGTACTCATAACTTACTGGTGCTCTGATCTCTGCATTGCCATTCAAAGCTTTACATTTCCTTGGGTTGAGGACTGCTATTTTTGGTATTTTTCCATTCCTTCGGCGTTCTATGCTAATGAAGGCTGCTCAAACGTTGTAAATATGGATTTTTACGGAATATGTGTTTTCTCCGTTGTTTCCATAATGTAGAATTCATGAATTTTTGCAGAGCAATTTTATTTAGTATTATAAGACAGTGACCCTATTTTTCCAATATATTCGTCTGTGGCAGAAGGTCAATTTTATAAAAACACACTTTCTTTCTTCTGTACTCTTTTATTAAGCTCTACATGTTTCACGTCGCTGTGACGCCTCTTCAGGAGCACTTAATCTAAATAAAATAAAATATGGTTACAGCCTATCCATTAGAGAACCTTCCGCAGGTAGGGCCACGTCTAGACGTGGCCCTACCTGCGGAAGGCATTAAACAGAAGATAAAAACTCTTGGTGTTCCTTTAGATCAGGTCTTTGTTTATTTGTCGGCGGTGCGGTTTCCTTTCATTTCCTTGTAGCGGCTCAGCGGCTCCACATCTTGTTGAGTTTAGCCTATTCTCTCTTTTTATAAATATTTTTATGATAAATAACCCAGTCTTAATCAAATCTGTTTTTAAATCATTTACTCTTTTTGTTCAAAGGGATAGAAGTTAAGTTAATACTACTTGTTCTGTTAAATCTCGAATGTTATTCCATTGCAATTTATTTATAATAAAATTTATAAATAAAATAAATTTTAGATTTATAATCTAAATAAAATAAAATATGGTCGTTACCGCCAGCTTTTTTTTTTACGTTTCTATTCTTAATTATGTTAAAATGAATAAGTATACGAAGTTTTAGGAAAATCGGGGCAAGTCTGGCCCTCACAAGTTGACATCCCTGCGCGTGCGCGTGTTTACAAATACTAGTTTGTTTACACCAGCTTTTATAACCTGTATAGCAGTCAACTTTAGTGCTTATCAAATACTGTTCTAGTCGTTACCGCCAGCTTTTTTTTTACGTTTCTATTCTTAATTGTGTTAAAATGAATAAGTATACGAAGTTTCATGATCTTGCCTGGATCACTCGGACCAGGAACATAAATTCAAAATAATAATACACTTCAATACTATTAATATTTCTACAAAATGGGTTCAATTCGCAACCATCCCTGGCTTCATTATTTTTTTATCTTCCTCTTCAGTTTGCGTCTTTGTGTATGACACATTTTCTTCGTATACTGCTATGTTTCAGAACTCTGCCCTTTATATTTCATAACCTCAATGCTCGTCCACCATTTCATGTCCTTCCGTCGTGTTTCCTTAAAGGTATATTCTTTACTTAACTATTTCACAAAATGTTAAAAATTAATTTTATATGGGGTCTCCCGTGGTCTAGTGGCTAGCGCGCTAGATTCGTAAGCGGGAGATGATGGGTTCGATCCCCACCTGCGCCAGAAATTTTCATCATGTAATAAAACTACATTTACTTGCATCGAGCATTTCGGCTCTGGGCTTAAAGGCCAAAATTACAAGCCTTCTTTAGGGCTTTGAGAGAAAACGAAATTCCTTCCATATGTTGAAGGATGTCGAAGGAATGTCGTTTGCTGATTAAGCGATGAATTAAGCAGGAATTGAACCAAAAAGAGGAATAACGAAGGAATATCGCCTCAAGTTCCCCTGTAAAGGTAAAGAAAAAATACCTCTAGAAAGTACAATTACACTGCAGTATTGCCTGAAAGCAGAATAAAGGATGGGGTATTGTCCCAAAATATAATGGTGAATTTCACTAGGAAGAAGTATGTAGAACGGGGCATTAAAGAGGAATCACACCAGAAAGAATAATATTAAGGTATATTTCTGAAAGAAGAAACACGGATGGGACCTTTTCTTGAAGAATATTATTTTTCTAATCTGAAAGAAAAATAATAGGGGGATTAGCGGGACATGGTGGGTTCGCTCCCCACCGACGGCAGAAATTGTTCTCATCCCACGGCTCGTTGAGAAAATTCCTGGCTGCACCCTGGGTGTCGGCGCTAACGGCTAAGATTTGTCGAAGCGCCTTAGGGAGAAGAATACCCGCGAATAATAATAATAGGAAGAAGAATTCGCGAAATAGGGGGAATATCGCCTGCAAAATAATGATGTATATTTAAGAAATAATTGTGAAGCCATAGAGCTTTTTACGTGAATGGCAATTTTGGGAGGGGGTGGTCTATAATTAACAAATTTCACCTTTTATGATTACCTGTTTAAATCCTTGTATGGTTCGCCTAAGGTTTGCTTATGAGAAGTAGGTAAATATTGTCGGGAAGGGTGGTAAATATTGTTTCTCATGAGACTGCACGAACGGCTAATGCCAGAGACAGAAGTCGAGGGTACGTGTCGGCATGTCGAGTCACAAATGGTTTAGGAAATTATTCTATCTCCGTGTAAGCTTGTTAATGAACATAACTCTCTGGAGGCTGACAACCTCTCTCTACTTTTATCTTGGATTGTATCCTCGCTGTCTTAGTGAAACATACATTTCATATATTTTGGCCTATATTGTGTACTTGGAGGGTCGCTATTGAGTGCTTAACGTGCCTGTTTCAATGATTTCGATAAATTGTGAAGATCTGTAAGTTGTTGATTCCGTTGAACATTCCTAATGAGTCAAAATATCGTACTCATAACTTACTGGTGCTCTGATCTCTGCATTGCCATTCAAAGCTTTACATTTCCTTGGGTTGAGGACTGGTACGTGATGAAGCTTGGCAGTATTTTGAGATAATTTGCTTGCGGGTCTTTCATGAAGTGGCTTATAGATGGGGCATGCTTAGCGCACGTCATCCTCGTAATTATTCACTACTGTTGGTAGACAGAGCTTCAAACCGAGGTAGGAAAGGATGACAATTTATGAAGTGGAGAAAAACTAATTATTTAGTTGCTTTACTCAGTTTTTTCCCCATCAGAGGCTCCTCTTCAGGATCCCAGGTATGTTTCCTTTATTCCCTTCTCTCTATATATGTAATGATATTACCGTGTCGTAGTTTTAAAAAACGTCGATACCTTTACAATTTATCCGTCTGTTCGTTTTCCCTAAAATGCCCCTCACACCCATTAATATCCTAAACTTAATTCCCTAGACAGGCTGTTTAACAGCCCACTTATAACTACTCTTTGCTTTGAGCTGTTCAGCGGAAGTCAACAATCTGGACGTGACTCACTTCACATAGTGCAATAAGCTATGGAGTCGTTGACCTAACCTAAACCTTGCATTAAACAATGTTTTGAGCTGTCAACCTACAAGTACCTCGTTGTACTTAACATTTCTATGCAATTTATCAGGATATACCGAAGATTCTATTGGATATAATTTCGAACAGTAATTTGATGCTGTTTTAAAGAACTGCTTCAGGCCATAAGGTGCTGAATGCCCTTGTATAAAAAGTATGGCCAGTCGGGATAAGAACTGGTTCACGTACGGCACTTAACCTCGTCACAATTGTAGATCCACCCTTGCCTCTGCAAGGTCTTTCCTTTATCTGCACGTAATCTCGCCTTCCTCACGGCTCTTTCGCTGTCAGTGATTTAATTCTTCTGCAAGTTCCAAGGTTTGTAATAGAACTTTTTAAGCTATAAGATGGTGTTTGGTGTTGTAAGAATGATAACGTCGACTGAGTCCTGTATATACTCGTATTTAGCACTTGTCTAAAAATGCATTTTCATGATATACCTACTAGTCTTTAGCTTTCTCGATTATAAGAAATGTTTTTGCATGTTACTATTGTACTAACACGCGCTTTCAGACAAAACTTAAGATGATCTACTAAAAAATGTAATGTCTTCAAAGTCCAGTTTACGGAACTTTGATACAAATATATGAACAGTTCCATGGGGTAGCGTATGGAAAGGACGTTCTATCTTCAGGGATCTTCAGAAGAGAACAGTGTAAGTTGTTCTCTGTTAACTAATACCAAAGAACTTGGTAGACTTTCGTTATTTGGAGAACGAGATTTTCTATGTCCTTTTCTGGTAGACTTTGGTTATTTGGAGAACGTGGTTTCGTATGTCCTTTTCTGGTAAACTGGTTATTTGGAGAACGTGGTCTTGTATGTCCTCTTCCGGTAGATTTTCGTTATTCGGAGAACGTGGTTTCTTATGTCCTTTTCTGTTAGACTTTGGTTATTTGGAGAACGTGGTTTTGTATGTCCTTTTCCGGTAGACATTCGTTATTCGGAGAGCGTGGTTTCGTATGTCATTTTCTGGTGGACTTCGGTTATTAGGGGAACGTGGTTTCGTATGTCCTTTTCTGGTAGGTTTTCGTTATTTGAAGAACGTGATTTCGTATATCCTTTTCTCATCATGAGATATTAATTTTATATTATTAAGAGGATTAATGAGAAAGTTCTTGGACCCGTTAGTCCTATTTACATGGATGTTACTAAAGTAGCATTAAACAGAAGATAAAAACTCTTGGTGTTCCTTTAGATCAGGTCTTTGTTTATTTGTCGGCGGTGCGGTTTCCTTTCATTTCCTTGTAGCGGCTCAGCGGCTCCACATCTTGTTGAGTTTAGCCTATTCTCTCTTTTTATAAATATTTTTATGATAAATAACCCAGTCTTAATCAAATCTGTTTTTAAATCATTTACTCTTTTTGTTCAAAGGGATAGAAGTTAAGTTAATAGTACTTGTTCTGTTAAATCTCGAATGTTATTCCATTGCAAAGGACATTTATCAATAATTATTCTTGGACAGAAAAGCCACAAAAAATGGGAATTATTCAGGTTGTACTATGAAAACTGTTTTACGTGCAGTGCATAATTATGAAACGAGAAACATTAATATTATGCGATCTAAAATGAAGGTTTTGTCACTAAAACTTTGTGTCATACCTACTACGGGCTCTTCTTGAAAGGGTTTAATCGCTGCATTTTAAAAAAACTATATTTATTTATTTTTGTATTCAGAAGAGATAGTTGACTGTGAGTGCGTAAATATGTATGTATGTAAATATATATATATATATATATATATATATATATATATATATATATATATATATCAATTATCCATTATTTACATATATTTTCATTTCTCTTTATTCACATTCAGAATTTTTCATGTAGACTTAAATATTGAAATTGTGCACAAATTAATTTTCTCAATTATGTATATTGACAAATATTTTCCATCATTCTAAAATTTGTTGTACCACCGTGTCTATAATTTTTAAATTAACTATCCTCTTTAACATATAATGCATATTTTATACTTTTTCAAATTGTAATAATATAGATTTCACAGTAATCCGTGTAAGGTCACAAATAATTAAAAGCTAAACGTCGAGGCTCTTTTATTTTTAAGTGAAATTATTTACTTTTTATGGGCATGAAATTTGCATTCAGTGTCTTGAAATTGTCATGAAATTAGCTTTCACAAAGTAGTAGACACCTTGATGACCATTGTCTATTCTTGGTCAATTATTGTCTTGATGACCACGGTCAATTAACTGCTGTTTTTGGTCTTTTTCCATTCCTTCGGCGTTCTATGCTAATGAAGGCTGCTCAAACGTTGTAAATATGGATTTTTACGGAATATGTGTTTTCTCCGTTGTTTCCATAATGTAGAATTCATGGATTTTTGCAGAATAATTTTATTTAATTTTATTTAGGTTGTTCAGATTAGACAATTTTTTTTCTTTTTAAGGACGTATACTAAGCTTTTTCAATACGGATACATCATATATTTGGAATTTTCATTCGGTCTGCATCCTTCCACCTGGTGGTGTCCTTGAAATAGGTTATTCTTGTTTTATCATACTTGGTTGACCTCAATCCCTCCGTGTAGCATGATACATTATGCCTAATAGGAATTTCTTTATGTAAGCCTTTCCGAAGGAAACCCAGTAATAGATTTATTTAAGACTATTGACCTCCATTAAAAAGACAAAGGTGGATTTATCGTCATTCTACAACATAACTCGTACGAGCTTTGCGCCGTTATGTGCTCAATTTATGAGTCCGCTTCCACTTGGAGCCTGCTATTAATTCAGAAAGCGGCCTGCCGGGTCTAAAAGACCGCTGAGTAAGAGAATAGATCTTAACAGGTCTCCGTTATCAGTGAGAAGATAAAACCGTGGTTAGATAACAGCCTTGTAGCGAAACAAGACAGCCAAGCAAAGATAGTTAACTGTAGTATCAGGCTAAATAGGCTTCTACGAACCATTGCCTCCTGAAACAATAGGACATACCATGGAGATACTACACGAAATGTCTATTCAATTTACTGGACCATGCGTGCGTGGGCACCACGGAACGACATTATTCATTATTCTTGTGGTTCTCACGCGGCTTTTAGTTCTATAGGAACGCAGTTTTTTCTGCGAATAAAATGACCTTAAAACATCTTTCCTCCTTTCTCATTGGTAGGAGCACCCGTTCGATGGGGTAATAAAGAAGCCTGCATTGAAGAACGCGTGTCAGGAAACTAACATCATTTGTACACAAAAACTTCGTCTGATTTAATTAATTGGACTCCGCCGACAGGAATAGCATTAAAAAACAACTAATTCATTTAAAGTTTTTTTTTTTTTTTTTTTTTTTTTTTTTTTTTTTTTTTTTTTTTTTTTTTTTTTTTTTTTTTTTTTTTTTTTAGTATTCTTTCAGAATAGGGTAGCCGAGATCGTAGCTGAGAGGGTTTTGATCCCCGATGCTACTCCTACTGCCGACATGTTTTGGTTGATGACTTAATAATTTATTTAAATTTTAACGTCCATTTATTATTAACTACGAATCTGACTTAATAAGAACGCATCTATTTTTACAAGGGCATCGTACTCACTAGGTAGGTCAACGCGTTTCATCAACGGTGTATTTTTACAAGGGCATCGTTGAAGCCTGTTGACGAAACGCGTTGACCTACCCAGTGAGTACGGTATTATCTCCTTACATTCTGTTTTTTCGTAGCCCCTGCAATAACAAAACCCCAGTCAATCCAACTCGCTAAAATTAATAGCTGTCATAACCTGCATAACAGTGAACATTAGTGCTTAATAATTTCTTTCTTAGTTAAATGGGAAGGTTTTTTTTTTTTTTTTTTTTTTTTTTTTTTTATAGCGTATTCGTGTTTAGTGCATCAAAATACGTGATTGAACAAAATTTGAAAGAAATCGGTTTTGAGGGCGTGAAACTGCATTTTTACCTATACATATATATATATATATATTCATTTACATACATTTCATCGTCGGTAACAGGAAGGGGAATTTACCAAATATACACGCACACACTTAAGTATTTCTTTGTTTTCGAATTTAACCCAAAATATAATATAATCGCAAACTAAAGTTCCAAGTAGGATGCACTTGTTTCTTCCGCGCAGTGGAGCTTTTTTTGATGGCGCAATTCTTACAAAAACATCAATGGTTCTTTTTTTTCGCGCCAATGGGCTTCATTATTTTTATTTTTATGGGTGAAATCGAATGAAACTATTTCCCTAGCGTTGATGCCTTCTTAGGACGTAGATTAGTTTGCTTGATTATTTTGAATTTCTGGCAGATAAACATGTGCACTCATTTAACTTAAGCGGCCTTTTGAGTTGTCATTACGTCTTAAATCAGCTTTTTTACCATTTTTGCTTGGGAATTCGTATTTACTTGTAAAGTAATTGTTAACATATCGTCGATACAAATGCAAACTAACGAATATAAAAAAATGCATCCTTCATTTTTAATCTTTACTAATTTCTGCTGAACTTGTTTGCGGCAAAATCTTAAATCTTAGATCACTCTATTAAAGGGAAAGTATTCCACTATCACAAGGTCAAAACTGCCGAATATTTGACTGTCCAAAAAAAAGTTATTAATAAATGCTTTTCCACTCTGAAAAGTGGTGATTTTCACATTCAATACTTTGCATTTGTAGCGACGATATTAACTACCTACTATTTTTTGTATTTACAGCTGGAAATTTTCATCAGTTTTGTTATCAGTAACGGACCGTAACAAGTTATAGTTGCAAATATTTTATTCCCTGATTGGCTATATCCCTAACACGCATCGCAGCTTTGAGATTATAGCAGACCGATATGAAGCAATGCAATCTTCTCATTTGCATAGAAGGTTCATTCCACTTGGGACTTGCAGAACCTGTAGACTCGGCGCTGATTTCTATCGCCTGCAAGTAAGGAATTAATGTTTAAATCCTCAGGCTTTTCCTAGTTCAATGCTACGCTTTTCTGTTGCCAAAAAGGAACAGTAATTGTAGATTTATGTAATCGATTTTTTTTAATTCATCACCCTCGTTACAGAAACTGTGGGCCATCTTTGATTTATAACAATGTGACCCTGTCGCCTTAGAACATACCTACCAGCTTTGCTGGGCAGCGAGCCCAGGCTGGGTTCCAATTGGATGCAACTCGCATATTACTTTTGTCCAAGATATAGATTTAGATCGTCGGGATTAGAATTTAATATAAACAGTTTTGTTTTAATGAAAAATGTGTTTTAATTGTTGCTAGAGTTGGCTAGTTTCATACCGTCAGTTCTATTAAGCAAAAATGGACCATGTAAATACATGATTAATATACATTGGTCCATTTTAGCTTAATATTCCCGATGAAGGTTTTAAATCAAACCAAAACATTTGCGTCAAAACAGACTTGTTTGTCCTATGACAAATACCTGTATACGGTTAAATCTGAAATTAATCTTTCTAATGTGATACAGAAAACTATGTTTAACGTTCTGTTATAAACCAAAGAAACCTGTTTCTATTTGTTTCTTTAGTATGGTAGACTGGAGCATAAAACATATATATATATATATATATATATATATATATATATATATATATATATATATAATAGGACGAGGTTAGCTCATTAGTTGAGATAACCTCCAGTTAAAATCCCGAGCAAGTACTAAAGATTTTCTCTTCTAGTATCTTCGTTCATGGGTTTAATTCGGCCTCCCTGACCGTCCCTAGGCCAACCCAGCCTTTAATTAATTTATCAATGGGTACCTTTGTACTAATGACCCTAGCAAGTTGAATCAGAAAAAAGGGAAATCAGGCGGCCACGCTATCTCCCTAGTGCGCCATATGGTCATTATTTATTTATTTAAATTTTAACGTCCATTAATTATTAACTAGAAATTTTAGGACGAATTATCTATAGGTTACCACCCTTTTCTAGCCAGGATAGGGGTGTGGCCTTTTATTTTTTCTAAAGAAAAGCCTCCACCCCTAGTGGCAATCGAACCCACGGCCTTTGGCACGGAGTGTTAAGTGCTCACGCCTTAACCCTCACGGCCATCGGGTCTCCATATGGTCATTATATATATATATATATATATATATATATATATATATATATATATATATATAATTTGGTTAATTAGTCGGCTTATCTCTTCAGTGGTTTAGTTCTTACTCTCCATTCTGCAATATTTCGCTTGTTTCCTCGCCGGCTTCGTCAGATTGACTTCATCCATCTTTGGTGGTTGGCAAGGGAAAATGACGTCATGGCTCGTGAGAGAAGATGTCTCACCAACCAATCATTTCAACCCCAGCAAACGTAAAACAGTTATATATGAATAATTGCATTCAGTTATACTCATCTTACATTATTCGTTTCCTTCTAGATATCAGTTAATTAAGCAACGATTGCTGGATGTAATCTGCATTAAATTCAAGAGATAAACTGATAAAAACGTATTTAGCTTTATGCCACCTGTGTAGTAGTGAAATAATTATGTGCCACATTTCTTTTTCCATTTTCATTGATTCTCCTAGGAACATTTTCTTATTAGCGGGGGAGTAGAGTCGATCCTGCGCGGGCACGGGGTTCTGGCGGTGGTACGTGACTCAGGGACCAAATAGTCAGCTTCCTTATAGGGAAACATGGACCATCAGGTCCACCGGTACTCTTTGGTCCTTGCTCAATTCAATCTTAAGGTTTTATGGGATCGTTGAACGTGAGGTGGCTTCTACCGGTCCTTGTGCTTCTTAGATTTTAATAACTGCCATGGTATAACATATACAGAAATATTAAGTATTCATACTAATGTTACTCTAGATCTCGCCTTGTTCCAAGTTGCCCCATCTGTAATCGTGGTACAAAAAGGATTTTGGTTTTATCAAGTCTTCAAAATGAAGAACTCTTATTTTCAATTTAATGTTATTGAAAGGAGTTGGTGGTCTTCACTCCCCTTAATATTTAAGGGGAGTGAAGACATGTTAATGACTCACGTATTTTTTGTAAACATATACTTAACAGGTACTCGCATTGCTGGAATAAGTTTTCTAAGTGTAGTTCCTTCGCTTGCTGAATTACGATCCAAACGATATTACATTTTCCCCGGTACCAAATTATGTGGAAAATCTCATTAGCACCAACGTCATATCTTCTCTAAATCATTTAGATTCTAGACAGTGTTAAGACATATCGCACTAGTATTTCTAAAGTGATACAACTCAAAACTCAACTGAAATTGTTTCACTCTTGCCAATGTAGGGTCCTTAGGATTAAGAGAGGAAGGGTGAAACAAGTGCCCTCTGGTGTACAAGCTCTGAAGCTAGGTTTTGATGGTTGATAAAGATATATTTACCATATATTTCACAGTCGTAACTATGAAGGTGTGAATAAAACCGATTTTTGAGTTGTGTCACTCTAGAAATACTAGTGCGATATGATCTCCCTAATTTGCCTGTTCCTGGTGGAGCCACCATCGCAATCAATGCACTGATTATGTTTGATGAGAGAAATACCACAACTCCAATTTTTGCTTGACGACCGGAAGAAACGCCTTTGTCTTCAGTAGGGGTTTAAGAATAAAATGTGGTGATATATGGAACTAGTCTACTTGTGGCATTTGAGCACAATCATGTGCGCTTGGTGTGTAAGGAGCTTTATGTATGAAGCCATTTGTTTAATTTTGGAAAATTAAGATAAACGCTGAAAAAACACAAGCCATAATATTTACTAAAGAGAAGACCTCAAAATACACAGCCATTTGACGTCGCAAATATTGTCAACAAATATAAAATATCCAGAAATAACTGTAGACAAAGGATTAAACTTCACAGACCACGTCATTGAAATATGTAACAAAGCAAACAAAACACTGCCAAATCTACTTTTACTTTACAGAAAATCTAAACTAAGCACTAAAAACAAAATATTAATATATAAATTAAAATTATATTATAATTATTATAATATTAAATTAGACCAATGCATGCCCTGTACGGAGCTACACTTCAAGCACTAATTATAAAAAACTTCAAGTAATGCAAAATAAATGTATTAGAATTGCCCTAAACCTCCCCATCTACACCAGAATCAAAATACTGCACAAAAATATTAACTTACCTCTGCTTAAAACTTATATCCACTGGCTGACCTCAAACATTATTAGAACTTTTAGATTTAAAACTAATACACTAATTATGACAAATCTAGCACCCGTAGATACGTACACAAGAGGACTAAACATATCTTACTAAAATAATGACACGACGAACAAAGACTGGATTAAGACGTAAACAATAAGCTACCTACTTATTATCATTAGGAAGTTTATAAGATAGCGAGAAGAGCCCAGGCTCTTCCATTTATTATAAATAATTTCGAAGTTATGTGGTCTAAAGGTACACTATATTGTAACTGAATTACAAGTGTAATATTTATATTCTGTATTTAATAAAGAAATTAAAAAAAAAATAATAAGCAATATTTGTTGTGTAGAGTTTGAGAACATTGGTTCAGTGCACAGTGTATGGCGAAACTTTTGATAATTTTTTGTAGTTTTAGAGGCCTTTGTTCATTGCGTGCTGGGGGAAGGTTTCTAATACTTTTTGTTTTTGATG
This sequence comes from Gonocerus acuteangulatus, assembly GCA_946811695.1. Taxonomy (NCBI): domain Eukaryota; kingdom Metazoa; phylum Arthropoda; class Insecta; order Hemiptera; family Coreidae; genus Gonocerus; species Gonocerus acuteangulatus. Next base: position 18,288,677 of record OX328129.1, on the reverse strand, counting down.
ATTTTTTTCGTGAATGTCGATAGACCATTGTCACATTTATAAGGTGCCTTGCTACATGAGCAAATTCTTAAGTTGCCCATTTCTTGAAGATACCACCTTTTTGAAAAATTGAAATTGTATAATTCCCCACGATTCCACTCTACAGTTCAGGAAATATACACTTATTTTACCGTAAATAATGATCAGCTATTTGCGGTAACAATCACCGCTTTTTCAAAGCTGAAAAAAATGTGTTCATTTTGATTACTGAAAGTCACAGTATTTAAAGCTTTAGTTACAGCTTAATGCTTTACCAGTTACTACTATTAATGTTGCTTGGTATTTATGCTGTTAAGTTTGGCTCCACAGAGGATATTGATGTGATACCTGTAGGGGGCATGTAAGGATCACCTTTCACAGGATCAATCACTCCCAGTAGCTGCTACTTCACTGCTACCAAATAACCGGTTCCTGCTTCCTCCGGTCCTGCGACCTTTCATTAAAAATACCATTCTCTTTTTTATATGTACTCACGTTCTTTGATAATTTTTATTTTTGTTAATAATTCCTATTGATTTTCCGGCGTATGTCTGGGTCTCAAAATACTGAAATGTCATGTAGTCAATAAAAACTGATTGTTTAAGAAGATTTCAATTAATTTCACTAATAGAAAAAAATAGTGATCGACTGATAGTTATGGATTGAAAAAAGGTTCCACTCTCATGATTTGTGAATTTTCTCTTTTTGAGAAATTAAATTTAATAAATTGAGAGGAGATCGTTGACCGTTGATGATGCAAGGTAGGGATTGTCGGGGTTCGGTAACTGCTTCTTAATAAAACTACATTTTATCGTGAAAATGGTTTTATTGTGCCGATGTTTCGGCTTGAACTTCAAGCCTTCATCAGGGCTGTAAAAACAAGTAAGACAGATTTAATAATAATATATACACATATCTATCTATCTATCTCTAAATTTAATAAGTATGCTGTCCCATCCCCCCTTTAAGGTGCTTCGACTGCCTAGGTCATTATCAGTAAAGTAAGATTTCTGGTTCTGAAATGGCCTTAATGTGTACCATTTAATTTAATTAAAAAAATAAAATGCATATTCATTTTAAGTCCTGTGCTTCCTACCAGTATAGAGAATTGTGTTAATTAGTCCTCAGATTTATAAACATTTTTTTTGTGTTTGAAAGCAGAGAGAAACTAAAGACGATTTCATTTGTGTTTTTAATTACATTTGTATTTATTTTTATTCATTACATTAAGTGTTTCGCATTTCTATTTTCCTACAAATTAAATATCCCTACTTTCCCGCGACACCATTTAACAACGTCCAATTTCATTTTTCATTTTGCTTTCTCTCTGTTTCCGGTGAGGAATAAATGTATCATAAAATATGAGCTGAGTATTCTTTCATGCTGGCTGGGCCGGGTTCCTCTTTGATGTCTGGATGTGTTCCAACTCGCAGCTCTGTGGTTTTGATCTTAATCTATTTTTTATCTATATTTTACAGCGCGGTAATTAAAACTGTCATATTTAGATTAACCTTAGTGGCTTTCTCATTAATATTCATCAGAATAACCACTTTTTTTATCCCCCCATTTTTTTTTTGTTACATTCTCTTCTGCGCACTTCACTCAGATATTCAGTTCGGAAATAAAACGCACTAATTTAACAGAACTCTCGAGATCCTCAAGGCTTCCTCAGTGCGCTTAATTTTTGATAATGCGTTATCCTTAGTAAAACAGGTTCCAGAAATCCTCCGTCCACATGTTGTCTTAAATTCGAAGTATTTTTTATTCTAGTTATCGTATCCGACTCCGCCTTGTCGTATGTGTTCTTAAAAACGCCTTGTGGTAGGAGGGTTAACAAACCCATTTTTCTAATAAAGGCAATTCAAGGACGCCAGAATACTGATAACAATTTTGTTTCACAAGTATGACCGAATCTTGATGCCAATGAGGTCAATTCCTAATGAATAAACGTATGAATCCTGTATTCCGGTAATGGAACGCTGATAAAATATTGATTACACAACTGCTTATCAGTAATATCGCCGTCCTTGGGCTAGGAATATCCGGACGAATTGCTCCATATAAAAGTTTGATTATTTTCACTTTTGTTTGTGCGTAATGATTACAATTATTTTATGATGTTGATATTTCCTTGAAAGTTTTTGAGGATGTATTTGTTTTGTTTTGATATATATTATTTATCCAAACGCGCCAAATATTTCATTTGCGTATATTTTGAATTATGAATATTTGCGGTTTTTTTATAGTATTTTCTATACATTCTTGCAAAAGATAGTTTCTGTCAAGTGAAATGGGACCTCTTGGTCCCGTTATTAATAACATAACGAGCTCCAATAGTTTAGGATATTTTGTACTATTATTGATTAGAATGCTGGTTTGGAACCTCTTAAGGCTCAAACGCTATCATCAAAAATACTAACAAACTCTATTTCGAATACAGAAGAGAAAAAAAAAAAAAAACGGGAAAACGATATGTATATTTTGGACAAGTTTAGTAACGAAGATAGTCGAGTATCGGCCAAAATAGTTAATTAAAGGTTGATTGGCAAGTTAGCTGAATATTATTTCTGATGGTGTTCATAAGGCGAGCAACACACCTCATATGTACATAAATAAAGTGAAAACAAGATAAACGCTTATTGATAATTAAAACTCGTAATAAGCACTGAACGGTTAGGTTTTCAGCGCCTAGGATTCTTTGTACCAAATATTTAGAATGTCTGGTATCTGTTGATACGGTAGGGATGGGAGCCCCACGTGGTGCCGCACTTTAGGGACCAGAGTTGCCATCTATACCTTTACTGTAAAGCAATAATTAGCTGGAACAGAAAGATTTTTTAATTGAAACACGGATGATTAGGGACCAAATCTCGAGCTTCCAGGTAAATCCGTACACAAAATCAAATTAACACCAGCAAGCAAAGTGTAATAAGTTATTTTTTTCGGCACAGAAGCAAGTAATTTGTGTATATTATTCGATTAAGTCCAAATGAATTCTATCTCTAAGTTAGCAGGTTACAAAACGGAGGGAGGTTTCACGATAGAGAGCAACAGTAGACGCAACTCTGGAAGCATGATCTCAACGTTGGACGCATGGACTAGACGTTGTTGGACAACGTAGCTTTTTTTTTTTGGTCGAATTTAAGGCGTGTCAACCGTTGGGGTCATTAACGCCAGCAACGTAGCTTTTATTGCCTCTTCTAAAGAACCTATCGGGTTTGATACAAAAGAAAATGTGTTCCGTTTGGCCTGAGGAGCTACAACATGTATTTTCTTTTAACTAAGTACAATATTAAGATAGATGGGTCTTATCTTGGTCGAGAGGGACAGCTCGCTTGATTCTGTCAATCTAACTACTGGGGATCTATCTAATTTATATTAAACAATTATATTGATAAATAAACTCAGATGCCGTAAGAGAATAAACCAAAACACTTGAGGTATAATTTTCCTAAAAGCATCTAATGAGCTGTTGGTCGATGGAGCTTGATAAATTCCAGTCTGCTGAATCTGATTTGACTACATATTGATAAAATACTTGAGAAAATGATCTGAGGAATATTTTCTACTTAGCCGGCGAACGCGACCTCGAGACTGCCTCAAAGGTTTCTCATTACGTTCGGTCCATCGACTTGAATAAGTTATCTCTTTAAAGTTGGCGAGTCTGACGTCTAGGGTCGTTTTGTACCTTGGGGAAGAGATTCCCTAAGAATATTTTAAAGAGATTATTTTTTGCGTAGGTTCATGTGATGGTGGAGCCAATTGGAAAAAACACTCATCGAGCCAGAATCGATTTCTTTTCTTTTTTTTTTTTTTCCTAAAAAATTACATCAGTTCCTACTGGTGTTAACTGCACCACAACAGTTTGAGATAATTTCCGTTCGAGTAACAGAATACCCTTATTGGCTATTGGAAATTGATCTGCCAAATACTTGCATATCGAAAGCACACTTTTGACCTTTAAATTCAACAATATTTCAACAAGATTTTTTACTCGGATCACCGTAGACATCTTTTCTAGTCGACACTAACGACTACTGCAAACAAATTCAGTCTTCGATTTAATTCCAATGTTTTCACAGAGATAACGCACGTCTGTCTGTTAGTTATTTACCGAGTTCGGTCACCTCTAGCACCGAGGTACGAAGCTAATTTCGGTATTTTTGCTTTCTTTACTGAAAGTTTAAACTTATAATTAGAGAGACGCAAAGTTCTAAGGCAAAAGAAAATCTGATATCAGGAAAAGAAATTACACATATGTGTATTTTTTTTTTTTTTTACTTTTTCAGTATCTCCATCCGTGATGAAGATTCGAAAAATAAAAAAAATGTTTTTTGTTTGCCCTTCGAACATACCAATAATACGACCGTGTCAGCCTTCTCTGTCTGAACAAGTTAAGTTAAAATGAAGACAAGGTATGGTTGGGATTCGGCTAGGAGAAAAAAACGTCGGACCTTCAGGAAAATTTCTTCCTGAAGGTCTGACGTTTTTTTCTCCTGGCCGAATCCCAACCATGCCTTGTCTTCGTATCACTGAGGGTATGGATCCCTCCCTCTCTATGGGGAACCAGGGATAGTCCCCCCTGGTACCCTACGGATAGAGTAGGGAAGTCGTTCTCCGGGTCTGCGACCATTCAAGACCAGATGGACTAAGTCCTAAAATGGTACTACGGGTTGGGTTGGTGGCCGGGGCCCCTTCAGGCTTCGCCGGTTACAGACGTAGTGGCGTGTGTTAAATACTCTGGGTTAGTTTGCCCAGGTTTCTGGCGACTGTCTCGGAGTTGAAGCTAGAGAAATAGGTACTCCCTTCCCGGGGATGTGTCCGCAAACTTGCGACATACGAGAAGAGGCGTATGTGCGGAGGCTTGCGGGGACATCCGCACCTTTATGTCGGCGGGAGGATGGATAGGTGAGAGATGGTTAGAGGCTTAAAATGCTGGGTACGTCTCTCATCGTTTCCTACCTCCTTCGACGTACACAATGTCTTCGTATCACTGCAACGGCTTACTATCTCCATCTCCCTCCACATGTAAAGTTGAAGGAACGATTATGGTACATAAGGATTTTGGAAATATTCTTCGTTTCTAGTACTTCAATGATTAAACACCGTCCTGCAATCAACGGCCTAGAACTTAAGAAATGGCCATCTCACGAGATATTTAACACATATTTTAAGGCCAGTGTTGGGAGAAAATACTTCAACAAATCAAGTTTTGAGCGTTTTTTGACCACTGTGCGTCGCCTTGGTAGGAATACCGCCCGATGTACACGGGAGCCTTGCCGACGATGAGAAAGGGTGCTGTGTATCAGGTTATTCCAGCCCAAGTAACGGGATGGGCCGACCCTCTTGTAATCACTCTGCCTCTGCTACTTTCTCCTGGGATATCGTACATAAATAAGTTAACGCTTTACAGGAAAAGTTCGCTTTCATCCGCTAAGTTATAAAAATGTAAACTGTCCAATAATAAAGTCAGGATTAGATTCGTTTCAAGAGAACCACCTCATCTCGACTTGTCTCTTGCGATAGGGCTTCCATGCCTTCAATCTTCATTTAATTGTTTTCTCTATGTTGAAGCCGTTTTATTTGGCACTTACGGATCTTAGATGTGATGTGTTACAGCATCTGACGGTAGATTGTGTGAATAAAAGATTTTTTTACAATATACAATCCTTGAAATGTATTTGAAGAATTTGTCTTAAGAGAAGCCTTATGTTTCAGAATTTTTTTTTTTTGCACGACTTATATTGTGATTTTTTAACTCGCTTACCTCTAGACAGTTAATTTTAATTGCTAATAGAAGGTGTAGGTGAACCTTCGGTCGGGGTTCGGACTTTCGATTGAATAAAAACTACATTTTATAAAACTGGTTAAAATATTTTGATTAACGCCAACATTTCGGTTTAATATACAAGTCTTCTTTAGGGCTGTGGAAAATAGAGAGAACTGTCCGAACAGCCAGAAATGTAGACTACACGAAACGGGACAGTTATCCCTCTTCTCCCCTGAAGCAGGCTTGTATGTCAAGACGAAACGTTGGCATAAATAAAAACATTTTTACTTTAAAATGCAGGTTTTATTCAATCAAAATACCGAACCCCGATTATCAATATATTTATCTCAACGGTCGACTATATCTTCTCAATAATAAATTGTTAATAGGAACTTGTCACTATTCACTGAATGTGAGACGAGGACAACTGAATAGTATTCAGTTTTTCTCTACGCCCGAAGACCCTACAACGGTGTGAGGGATGGACGACGAGTATAGTACACGATCATTGCATTCCTTAACTATTCACTATTCACTGACTGTGAGACGAGGACAACTGAATAGTATTCAGGTTTCCTCTACTCCCGAAGACCCTACAACGGTGTGAGGGATGGACGACGAGTATAGTACACGATCATTGCATTCCTTAACTATTCACTATTCACTGAATGTGAGACGAGGACAACTGAATAGTATTCAGTTTTCCACTACGCCCGAAGACCCTACAACGGTGTGAGGGATGGACGACGAGTATAGTACACGATCATTGCATTCCTTAACTATTCACTATTCACTGAATGTGAGATGAGGACAACTGAATAGTATTCAGTTTTCCTCTACTCCCGAAGACCCTACAACGGTGTGAGGGATGGACGACGAGTATAGTACACGATCATTGCATTCCTTAACTATTCACTATTCACTGACTGTGAGACGAGGACAACTGAATAGTATTCAGGTTTCCTCTACGCCCGAAGACCCTACAACGGTGTGAGGGATGGACGACGAGTATAGTACACGATCATTGCATTCCTTAACTATTCACTATTCACTGAATGTGAGACGAGGACAACTGAATAGTATTCAGTTTTCCTCTACTCCCGAAGACCCTACAACGGTGTGAGGGATGGACGACGAGTATAGTACACGATCATTGCATTCCTTAACTATTCACTATTCACTGAATGTGAGACGAGGACAACTGAATAGTATTCAGTTTTCCTCTACTCCCGAAGACCCTACAACGGTGTGAGGGATGGACGACGAGTATAGTACACGATCATTGCATTCCTTAACTATTCACTATTCACTGACTGTGAGACGAGGACAACTGAATAGTATTCAGGTTTCCTCTACTCCCGAAGACCCTACAACGGTGTGAGGGATGGACGACGAGTATAGTACACGATCATTGCATTCCTTAACTATTCACTATTCACTGAATGTGAGACGAGGACAACTGAATAGTATTCAGTTTTCCACTACGCCCGAAGACCCTACAACGGTGTGAGGGATGGACGACGAGTATAGTACACGATCATTGCATTCCTTAACTATTCACTATTCACTGAATGTGAGACGAGGACAACTGAATAGTATTCAGTTTTCCTCTACGCCCGAAGACCCTACAACGGTGTGAGGGATGGACGACGAGTGTAGTACACGATCATTGCATTCCTTAAAAATAATGAAACGGCAGTTATCCTTGATCCCACGATTCTGTTCGAAGAAATGATACCGAAGACGCCGAAAATAAATGTACGCCAAATATAGAACATACTTCCAGTTAAAGTTTGAAGATGGCCTCGTGAAAATAAGATTTTTCCTAAAAAGAGTGTGGTTAGGATCAAGAGGAATACCTCTGAAGGCTGACCATTGCCAGCTTCCTTGAAGCTGAATATTTTCAAATTAGCTCAGGTCCATGTTTAGTAGCCTCTCTAGGAATAATATCAAACCTCGTTTACGACCACTGGTTGCTTAGTAAGCATTCGTCCATTTATAATGTTTCCTTCTATCTTTTAAATTATTATTTCTATTACTTTCTTTATTGCCTATTCCGTATTCTAAATACCTTCTATATTATAACTTTAACTATTCCAAATGAGAACAGATATGAACGCTTGAAAAACGCGCTAAGATAACACACTTCCCACGATTATTGTTTTAGCGCGGTTCCTCCCTCCCCCATAGCGAGGAACCCCGCTTATAGGGTTGATACAATGAAACAATCCGGAAGTGCCGACTAGAAAATGTCGCGTTTCAGAACCCCTAGTGACCGAAAATAACGGTGGTTCAAATTTGTGTATATATATATATATATATATATATATATATATATATATATATATTTGTCTGTTCGCTCTCTAGATAGAAGACGAATGGTCCGATTTTGATGAAATTTGGTACAAAAATCCTTCGTCCAATTTGAAAGGTCAAGTTCGTTAACCAGCAAAATCCGCCTACTGGAAGATGGCGTTTGGGGCCAAATTCGCGCAAAAAAAATCGTAACGCTTACGTTTTTGAGTTCATAAGCTTCTAAGTACTCGTTTTATATGATTCCTGGGCTAGGAAAACGAATGAAACCATTTTCAAGGCGATAGCTTTAACCGTTTTCGAGAAAATTGGAAAAATATTTTTTGAATACCGTTTTTGGTTTGGGTACTTAGAATCATGGGATTCAGTTGAAACATTTTCTGCATGTTCTACTTTCATCAAAACTTTTGGTTACGTTTGGAGTTAAGGAAGGGTTAGAATAAAATATTTTATTAACCGACATAAAAAGTTTTAGTAACTTTGTTTACTTTCATTAATATCTCGAAAAAGGTTGAGAATCTTGGTAAACGGAAGAATACCATTAGAAAGCTTATTAAATGCTCTAAAAAAAAAGGTTCTAATGAAAGTTTTGATTAGGCGATGTCAATCGGAGAAATAAGAACTTTAAACTTTAAAGTAATTGATTTCGCTTATTCGAACTGTTCTTTTTGTCTGTTTTTTATTTCTTGTTATTTTTTAATTGCTTATTGTTGGATAATGTATTTGAAAATAAAACAGGTTAAGAAAAATAAGAAAAACAATTTAATGTTAGAGATATGGATTTCCAAGATATATAGCTTTTCAACTGCCTAGCGTCCTTCCTAGGGAGGGTTCTTTGTCTTTGATTTTGGTACTTAGAATTATGGGATACAGTTGAAACATTTTCTGCATGTTGGAGTTTCATTAACACTAATATGTTGAAATTTTTGTTACGTTTAGAGTAAAGGAAGGGTTAGAATAAAATATTTTATTAACAGACAAAAAAAAGTTTTGGTAACTTTGTATAATTTCGTTAGTATCTCGAAAACCGTTGACAATCTTGTGAAGCGGAAGATTACCATTCGGAAGCTTACTAAATGCTCTACAAAAAAGGTTCTGAAGAAAGTTTTAATTAGGCGATGTCAATCGGAGAAAAAAGTGCTTAAAGCTTTAAATTAATTGATTTCGTTTATTCAAATGGTTCTTTTTGTCTGTTTTATTTCTTGTTATTTTTTAATTGCTTATAGTTGGATAATGTATTTGACGATAAAACTGGTTAAGTAAAATAACAAAAAAAAATTATTGTTAGATATATAGATTTCCAAGATTCCAAGACCTTGTCACTAGCGGGTCTGTTTCTAGTGTAGCGGACCCTTCCAGGTAAGATTGTAAATCATGACCTTTCAAGACTTTACTACTCACAGGAATGGCGTTAGTGACCTTAAGGGTCGACACGCCATCATAATAATTAATTTAAAAAAAAAGACTGGTGGAACCAAAATAATAACTGCTTCTATTTTAATCTTTCCAAATTAGACTAGGGATATGAACGGAACCGCGCTAAGATGATACAGTCCTGCGAGACGGACTTTTTAGTTTGGACTCAGTTTTTATTGACACCAGCTATTACCAGGTTATTTCAGTGTTCTTCCTTCGTTTTACAATCCTCATCGCAGGTAGGCCCGTGGAGCAAGTGAAGGCTGCGGAGTGACGCAGCATGAGCTGTGAAAAAGCCTCATAAAGCAGAGCTACTGCTGAGTGACGCAGCAATCCGTGACTCCTGCTGAAGGTTCATATTGAGCTGGTCAGTAACCCAAGTGGCTCGACTATCGACAATCTTACTAATTCATGAGGTTGATTCTCTGTCGTTTCTATAGGGAACGATTGCAGGAAGGCATTTCACCGTTGACATTAATAGGTTCGTGGACCTTGGATGCACTTGCCCTCTGTATATTTTTGGACTCTACATTTTATGAACCTAGTTCATGAAATGTTACAGTCCAAGTTCTAAGATTACTTTGCACAGTAGCAATTTATCCAATGGAATTAGAGGTTTACAGACGTCAGCTTCCATTCAACTGTGGTAACTTCAGCTGTACCTACTCTGAGCCTTCATGACAATATGTGCTGTCTGTAGAAAGCTTTTCTCCATTAGAATTGGATATATTTACTTTTCATGCTTGCCATGAACATCGGTAATTAACAATAGAACCGAGAATAATGCTGAAGTTTTTGGGGTTCTAATCCCTGTCTGGTTATTTTTGAATATTTCAAAAGAGAAAGATTCTGAAGTTATTGCCTAAATTACCTGTATTATGCAATAGTTTTAAAAAATTACATTGTACTTTGCAACTTCGCAGGGAATTCCATATCGCACTCGTGTTGATTTTGTTCTCACTGGATTGATGCTTTTCGACATCGACTGTTCTTTTCTCGTGGGTCCTATGTTTTCGCCAAGACTATGAAGATAGCCGTCGAAAAGTGATCAGCCTTCGTGAAAACAAGCCTTTCGTAATAGTTACTCTATCATAGCGCTCAGTCTTGAGTTAGTCTTAATAATTTTATCATCAGCACTCGGTTAACTTCTTCAAATTCAATTATCCGGTCTACGGCAATCCGTCACGATAAACACTGCTATCGTGTGACGTAATTAAACACTTATACAATTCCTCTTAATAAGCCCAATTTAATACACAGACAAAAGCGCAAAATAAAGCTGATTGGCTCTGTAAGATTGTATCAACATAATTTTACAATAAGTTTAATTTATTTTTCAGTATTCTTATTGGGGCATTTACACATTAGTTTTGTTTCTACATTCGTGTTGTACACTACGAAAAAGGTTATTTGTATTTTACTCCTCTTAGGTGGTAGTTTTGTTATCTAATCATCTCCCATAATTTTCTTATAAGATTGTCTTTCCTATTTGAGGATGCTGGGGTTGTGGCAATTTTCCCCCCCGAAAATTGTGTGTCCGTTGCACTTTTGGAGTACGACATAGCATAAACAAATATTTTAGTGGTAAGATGTACAATGTAACCCAATTTAAGATTGTATCTTGTTAGAAATTCACAGTTATGCTCAACTTGTGCTTCCCGTTTTTATCATTATTTTGCCAATTTCTTTTTCGTCGACGAAGGCTGCACCTACATTGGACCCATATTTCTTCCGATCCGATCCGATGGCGTTTGACCGACAAAGGCTACATTTGTCCCGTTCCGACCCGATCTAGTTATAGCTCGTCAGCAATGAACGCGTAGTGCAGTGAAAATAAGTAACTAATTCAAGAAATGCCACCTGATAAGCATAGAAACCTTCGATTATAAATCAATCTTCCGGAAGTATATCAGTCCCCCCAAAAAAAACATCTTAACTACCTTTCTTATATATATAATTTTAAAATATGAATACTAATACTTCTCTTATCGTAGTGTAACAGTTAATTTTTAACTGTTACACTACGATAAGAGAAGTATTAGTATTCATATTTTAAAATTATATATATAAGAAAGGTAGTTAAGATGTTCTAAGCATTGGAAAGTTATAAACATATTTCAACGTAATTTAATAAACAAGGGAAACATAAAACATAAAAATTTGAAGTGACTAAGTTGTTATAAATTTCATTAGCTTTTATTTTAAAAAAAGGCGTTGTAATCGGTTCAGATGTAGAGGCTGTCAACCTTTTTAAAACACAAAATGTCGTTTCCCGCCATTTTCCTTTCGGTCCGAAATCAGTCTTGAAATAAACAAATTTGAACGGCCGAGAATCGGTTGCCATCGGATCGAGTCGGGTCGGGACTAATGTAGGCACCTCCATTGAGATGTTTGTTGTCTTCCGACAGTCGGTGGCTACCGGATCAAATCGGGACCTATGTACGCCCCCTAGGTAAAAAGGTATAGCGTGCTTCGTAAGCATATTCCGCGTTGAATGCCCTTCGAAAATTGCAATTTATCAATGTATACTACCTAAGAAATATTAGCTTCAGTTCATGTTTCTGTTGTTATTTTTTGATTATCCGTTTCTAATATTGGCTCCTAATCAAAGTTAATTCGGGTATAAAAATAATTCTAATTGAATTATTTTTATAATTTACAAAGCAGTTTGAGAATCAATGCTTCTACTTTTGTAGATATAACTATATTCTGTGTCCATATGAGAACGGTAAAACGGTTTTGTAGTTACCAACTTTCAGATCAAATGGGGGCAGAAGGACTTTTATCAAGAAATTCGAAAAGCCACAAACTATTTCACATGAGAAATATAAAACGTACTTGAAAAGATGAAAGGTGTGCTACTTTTTGCCTCAAGTTTCGGAAAAAAAAAACTAGATTGATATTTATTTATTAAATGTTAATGTCCATTTATTATTAACTACGAATTTTAGGACGGGTTATCTATAGGTCACCACCCTTTTCTAGCCAGGATAGGGCTGATGCCTTTTCTTTTTTCTAAAGAAAAGCCACCATCCCTAGCGGGAATCGAACCCCATGACCCTTTGACACGGAGTGTCAACTGCTCACGGCTAGCGGGCCTCCGATTGATATTTATACATGTTTAATAATCTTCCAATATATATATATATATATATATATATATATATATATATATATATATATATATATATATATATATATATATATATATATAATACAGGGTGATTCAGGTCTAAGTAGCCAAACTTCAGGAGGTGATTGTGTACACATAATTTCTAACAAAAAAGTTCATTTCAAGTATGGTCCGATTCCGAAAGGAAAAGGAGCTATGTCCAACTTTCTGTTATTTTAACGTAGTCATGTTTTTTAATGAGTAAGAAAGGATTTCTCAAAATCTATTCAAGATAATTAAATTCTAATTACGCTATCATAAAATAGACAAAATTTCCTTTTAAACGGTCATAATTTAATTTACTAAAATCGATATTAAAAGATACTTTCTGTTCTAGTAAATTAAATTACGACCTTTTTAAAGGAAATTTTGTCTGTTTTATGATGGCATAATTAGAATTTAATTATCTTGAATAGTTTTTGAGAAATCCTTCTATATAAATATATATATATATGTATATATATATATATATATATATATATATATATATATATATATATATATTGTAGTGCTGTCATCTCTTTTTATACCATGATATGTGAGTCTACTGGGATATTTATAGCTACACTAAAATGTATTTTTAACTAAATGTACGCTTGTTTTTTTTTTTTTCTTTCAAATATGTGAATCCCATAGTAGGAGATTTTGTGAACAACTTGAGGAAATCTAAAGAGCGTAGAATAATTCCTTAAATATTGTAAGGTAGAAACATTTTAGAGGGAAAAAATACATTGAGATCATCCTTCAAACAAAACTAATTATATACTGAATTGAAATATCCATGGTATTTTTGGCGCAGAAACTGTGCTCTTAATGCGCTTGGCGTGTACTGTACGATTTTAATGTACAGTACACACATTTTGCCGGAACATACACAATATCGGGATTTATATGCTAGTCCCATTTCGTTATTCCAACAGTTGCATTCTCAAAGTTTATTAGGTATTGTATGCATTTTAAAAAATATTTTTTTACGATAGAGATGTCCAATAGCAATTGGCTATAAAATTATAAAAGGGGTCGGGGCTAAGTAGTGTCAAGAAACATTTTCAACAAAGCTTAACTGTAACTGCTTAAAACTTAACTGTATATGTTGAATGTGATGTGGGACTATCAGTCTATGATGCAAATATGACTAGAATATCTGTATGCTACTTAATCTTGTTGCCAATAAACACTTCAACTGATTGTTCCACATAATATCCAACATATAGCAGCTACTGTTAAAAATATTGCTTGGCACTATTTTGCCCTGACCCCTTCAATAATTTGGATTCAAAAATTAGTCGAAATAATTGAATATTGATTCAACCTTTGTCTCATTTATAGAAGCCATGTAGCTGTTTCTTGGATGCCAATGGTTAATAGAAAGAACTATTGTCATATCTGTCAGTGGGATCTCTGCGAGTACTCGCATAGATGCCAGTGACGACGGTCTCCACCAACAGGTATGACAACAGTGCATTTACTGTCGGACCTAACCCCATAGGAAGAACTATCTTAAGTTCATACAACCTGCCGCTCATATATAGAGGCTAAGTCGCTAATTCTTGGTTGCGCCTGCAATTTTGAAAAAAAAATCCCAAGACCACTGGTGTTAGCTCATCACAGCCATCATATCCCCCGATTATATTCGACGATTTAGACCTCTCGCTAACTCTCATCCAATTACAATAATAACCACTTCTTCAAACAGTTATCGGTGCTCCCGCTTTTCCGCCAATCCAGAAGCAGAACCATCCATCCAGCCAACGTGCTCTGGTTTATTTTTTCACTCGTCAATTTTTTTCGTCCCTAATTTTTTAACCATCAAGTATTACAAAGTGGTAAACTGTTTCTGATGTTTCTGTTGGGCTCGATTCTTGTGACATGTCTGCAATATGATACTAAAGATATAATACTTCCACTATGGTTAGTCAAGTGTTAACATTGGTCTTTCTCTGCCTCCCGGAGCATTCGTTGCTGATGATGGCTACTAAAGATATAATACTTCCACTATGGTTACTCAAGTGTTAACATTGGTCTTTCTCTGCCTCCCGGAGCATTCGTTGCTGATGATGGCTACTAAAGATATAATACTTCCACTATGGTTACTCAAGTGTTAACATTGGTCTTTCTCTGCCTCCCGGAGCATTCGTTGCTGATGATGGCTACTAAAGATATAATACTTCCACTATGGTTACTCAAGTGTTAACATTGGTCTTTCTCTGCCTCCCGGAGCATTCGTTGCTGATGATGGCTACTAAAGAGTAGCCGAAACGTCCTGAATACAGATTTTTTTTACAAAAATCGAATTGAGGTTTTTTTTAGCCGAATCCCAACTATTCCATGTTTGCCTAAAGGAATAATTCAAGTTTGAATCAGTTTTGGCCTTAGGCATATTATAAGTTATGCGTTTTTTCTCACAGGACCTATTACAATTTCAGTTGCTAAAAAGAAAAAAGTCCGACTCGCAGGAACTGCAGCATCTTAGCGCGGTTCCGTTCATGTCCCTAGTGCCATTTGATAAGCTTAGAAAAGAAATAAACTTATTTTTTTTATATATCTCGTGAAAATTGTCAAAATCCTCTCGAAAATCACAAATAAAAGTGATATTAAGGCGTCAGGTACACCGACAGTAGCTAACTTTTGAACAGAAGCGGAAATTACAGAATCTGGCTCTCATTCTAAAGCAAAGCTCTATAAATCAATACAAAATATGCCTAATAAAGCCTTTCTAGTGGATACAGAAGCATGGGCGTATATGAGGGGGGGGGCTGAGTGGGCTGCAGCCCCTCCCGAAATTTTGAATTGATAATAAAAACTTCTCGTAAAACCCTTAAAAATAAATTAAATAAGATCACTTAGTTCATAAAACATATTTTATTTTACGTGTAATAGCGTTTTAGTTGCCTAAAACTATTCCAAGCTCTAAATATTTAGTATTCCATACCCTGGAAATGGTCTCAGCCTCCCCCCCCCCGAAATTGTTTTTATATACGCCCATGTACAGAAGGATCAAGAAGAAGTACACAAGATTGAGAAGAATACCCTGCCTAATATAGCCTATATAGAATAATATGCCGAATAAAACCTATCTAGTTAATACACAAGGACAAATAGAAGTCTTGACGAATAACAAGTCAAGAAAAAAAACTTTATTTAACAAAATAAAACAAAGTTTAGTTGCCCAACTACAATAGAATAATATACCTAATTAAGTCTATGGAGTAGATACAAATGGACCAAAAACAAGTCTTGTGGAATATTGTTTTTTTTTCTAATTAAATACTTTTTATCAATATTTAGTATATAACATTTGTTGAAAACTATTGATGGCTAATTGATGAATCGGTTTACAACTAAGTAGTCTTTATGAATATTTAGTATATAACCTATGTTTGGATCTGTGTTTTTGGGGTGCTCTCCGCCTAGGCTTTGTATTTGTGTCGGCAGATACCTGGGGTATATTTACAGCTCTTGAGGATTAACTCTTAGCAGGTAAATTTCCTGCGGACCTTCTGCTTCTACGGGCATTGAACCGCCATATCGCTCATAGTATCTAACCGTTGTGAAGTTTATTTTTTGGATTTAGGACTTAACATACATATGTAGACTAAATCATAGCAAGAAGTAATCCTCCGTCGTCGGTTCTTAACTATGTAGACTCGCTAATGTTATCCAATCTTAGATACATCGTATTTAAAATCCACAGCAAAAACACGACATTTCATCAGAATCCCCTGTTGAATAAAACTTATATAGAATAATATGCAAAATAAAGCCTATCTAGTGGATAAAAATAGAGGAAAAAAGCCGTTCGTGGTGGTAGAAAATCTTAAATGTATTTCGCTCAGAAATCTCCGAAATATTGTCACTAATTTTACGTATCCTGTTTTATAGCCAAATAGATTTATATTCTATAATCAATAAGAAAAACCTACTAACAATAAAAAACTATGGGTAACAGATGAAAATAGGGAATACCAAGAATAATTCTAAAGAACGAAATCAACACCAGTACTGTAATCTAGATATTAATACGGCATCTTCGAATTCTAACAAACAAAATATTGATTCTAATTATACGTATCCTGTTTTATTGACAAATACATTTGACTACTATAAGCAATTAAAAACACTAGGGAATATGCCAAAGAACTCGGAATAGGAGCCTCGACAGTTTCAAGACATTTGAAGGAAATCGACAAATCCAAAACTGACATTTCATACGGTACAGCCTGATATATTTTTAACAATGAATTGCTTTTCTTATTTTAATTAATCTGTTTTATTGTCAAATACATTATCCTACTATAACCAATGAAAAAACAACAAGGAATAAAAACAAACAAGAAGAACCGTTCGAGTAAACGAAATCAATTACTTCAAAGTTTAAGCACTTATTTCTCCGATTGACATAGCCTAATCAAGAATTGTTTCAGAATCTTTTTTGTAGAACATTTAGTAAGCTTTCGCATGGTAACCCTCCGTTTACCAATATTCCTAACCGTCTTCGAGATATCAGGGAATGTATACGAAGTTCCCAAAACATTTCATGTCTGTTAATAAAATATTTTATTCTAATCCTTCCTTAGCTCCAAACGTAACCGAAATTTTAACATATTAGTGTTGATGAAATTCAAACATGCAGAAAATGTTTCAACTGAATCCCATAATTTTAAGTATCAAAATCAAAGACAAAAAGAACAGTTCGAATAAGCGAAAGCAATTACTTTAAAGTTTTAAGCACTTATTTCTCCGATTGACATCGCCTAACAAAACTTTCATTAGAACCTTTTTTGTAGAGCATTTAGTAAGCTTTCCAATGGTATTCTTCCGTTTCCCAAGATTCTTATCCTTTTTCGAGATATTAGGGAATGTATACAAAGTTACCAAAACTTTTTTATGTCTGTTAATAAAATATTTTATTCTAACCCTTCCTTAACTCCAAACGCAACCAAAATTTCAACATATTAGTTTTAATGAAAGTAGAAGATGCAGTACATGTTTCAACTGAATCCCATGATTCTAAGTACCCAAACCAAAAACGGCATTCAAAAATTATTTTTTCAGTTTTCTCGAAAACCGTTAAAGCTATCGCCTTGAAAATGGTTTCATTCGTTTTCCTAGCCCAAGAAGCCTATAAAACGAGTACTTACAAGCTTATAAACTCAAAAACGTAAGCGTTACGATTTTTTTTGCGCGAATTTCGCCCCAAACGCCATCTTCCAGTGGGCGGATTTTGCTGGTTAACGAACTTGACCTTTCAAATTGGACGACAGATTTTTGTACCAAATTTCATCAAAATCGGACCATCAGGGAAGCCAGAAATGAGCGAACAGACAAATATATATATATATATATATATATATATATATATATATATATGTATATATAAATATATACATATATATATATATATATATATATACAAATTTGAACCACCGTTATTTTTGGTCTCTAGGGGTTCTGAAACGCGAAATTTTCTTGTCGGCACTTCCGGATTGTTTCATTGTATCAACCTTATAAGCGGGGTTCCTCCCTATGGGGGAGGGAGGAACCGCGCTAAAAATAAGTTTTTTCAAGGTTTCTATAAAAAATATTATGTAGTTTTTTTCTAGATATCCAGTCCTAAGTTAATGACGACTTAACTTTTATTTTAAACAAATGTTTATTTTAAAAATACAAAAAAAACTTTTTAAATATGTTTTAAAGTAATTGTTATTAAAATTCATAATAGGAAGAAGATTTGAAGAATAAATTAAAGCTACTAATTTTTATTTTCTGTTTTGTATCAAGTATTTTTCAGTAAATAAACAAATATAAATTTATAATCAAACAACGTTCCACTCGTTTTTAAACCAAGGAAACCTTCTTAATTAAAATACTCAAAACATTTATTTGAGATTTAAAAAAATACAAGTACCTATTACATTGGCTTTTATTTTCACGCATTATTTTAAGAGTTTATAAAATAAACTTTTTTCTTTTAACATTTTTTCTCTAAGTTATAAAATTAATTGTATATTATTTATTTATTTATTTTTGGTGTTCCGCTTAATGGCGATGTACACCTTACATATAGTTATTACAAACATTACATATATACATTACATTGTCTTATATAATTACATTATATATATATATATATATATATATATATATATATTCACACACACACACACACACGCACAAACACTCATATTTACAACATGACAGTATGTGTGTGTGCGCGCATACACACAAACACTCACTTAAATACATACCTACATATTGAGTAAAGTGTTGTTTTTACCTAATAATGATATAATATATAAATGGAATGTTTATTTGGTGCAATATTTAAATTTGACGAGAGTACGATATTAATATTTGTTTTTTTGTCTACAGGTAAGAGTTGTTAGCAGTATGGCTACTACAAGATTTCTTCTTGAAAAGTGAGCTTTGTAAGTAAATAATACTTTTCTTAGTGTAACGTATAATTTGAAAATCGTTAATGTTACAAAAACCTGCTTCATTTTCTATTCAAACATCCGTCGAAAATCATGAAATCGTTATAATTCAATGAATCGAAAACATCCTAAGTACTTTACTAGCAAATATCATGAGGAAGCTGTAGTTAAAATTTGATGTTGATCGGGCAAAAATTGAAGACGCCAGAGTATCGCCCGATTTGAAAAACAGTTTGGAGAAAACGACTTTAAATGTTCTGAACGAGGTTATGTTCTGAAATGTTAATTTTTTTCTTACTTTCTTGTACTAAAGATTTTAAAAAATGGGTTCTGATTTTGAAATGAATTCAACGAGGACCAAAATATACTTACAAGGGGAGTATACAGCGATGGGGTCACCGATTTGGACCAATTTTTTTCTGGTGATTTTACATCGAAAAATAGTCGACACGTGTCCGAGCGTTCCGTCCAATGCGCCTCAGGAGCCGAGAAATAAAATAGGTTGAAAGTGCTTTATTTTTTAGATCGAGTTTAGAAAATGATATCGACATGATTCTTTCACCAATTCATTTGTTTAATACAGTAGATTAAAAGAAAAATATAGTCGTTAAGAAATAATTTATATTTCCTCAAATATATTCAAAAATGTGCTATCGTTTTCAGGTAAACTAGTATTATACATTTTTTTGCACCAAAAATAATAGCAGATTTAAAATCAGCACCCCAAGAAACCCTAATATACTGAATATCATTGAAAACAAAAAATAATGATTTTTCCTAGTCTGGAAGAGACTAAACATTTGTAAGCGAAAAGGTAATGTAACGTTTTGAAATTCAATATCTCCCCTTGAGATAATCCGATTTTTACATCATTGAAATCTTTCGAAAGAAGAAAGACTCCTTTTTCTAACCATATAAATGACTATTGTATTATCTCAAAAGGTACTTGGGAAAAATGGTTTTTAAAATAAAAATAGAATGTAAACTTTTTTGCATATAATGTCAATTCCAGAACATGTAGAAACACCCCGATTGGACGGAAATGTGTCACGTTATGGCCTTTATTGACCCTCCAAGTTTGGTTTGGATCGGGTAAATATTCTTTGAAATATGGCCGGATTCTTGAATCATTGACAAAATTTGAAGGGTCCCCTCAGCAAAATTTAAAATACATTTTTTTTTATTTTTGTAGTGTTCCCAAAATTTGAATTTAGGAGTTTTTCAATATGCTAAAAACGAATCTGACATCCGTTTTTAAATAAAAAATTGTTTTACATACTCGAGTCTATAGAAGTCATTATTATGCCCAAATATTCCATAAACCTACATTTAAAGAGTTATCCATTATGAAACAATTTTTGATTTAAAAACGGATGTCAGATCCGTTTTTAGCACATTGAAAAACCCCTAAATTGAAATTTTGGGAACATTACAAAAATAAAAAAAATGTATTTTAAATCTTGCTAGGGGGGGACCCTTAAGATTTTGTTAAAGATTCAAGAATCCGGCCATATTTTAAAGAATATTTACCCGATCTAAACCAAACATGGAGGGTCAATAAAGGCCATAATGTGACACATTTCCGACCAATCGGGGTGTTTCTACGTGTTCTGAAATAGACGTTATATGCAAAAAAGTTTACATTCTATTTTTATTTTGAAAGCCATTTTTCGCAAGTACCTTTTGAGATAATACAAGTCATTTATATGGTTAGAAAAAGGAGTCTTTCTTCTTTCGAAAGATTTCAATGATGTAAAAATCGGATTATCTCAAGGGGAGATATTGAATTTCAAAACGTTACATTACATTTTCGCTTACAAATGTTTAGTCTCTTCCAGACTAGGAAAATTCATTATTTTTTGTTTTCAATGATATTCAGTATATTAGGGTTTCTTGGGGTGACGATTTTAAATCTGGTATTATTTTTGGTGTGAAAAAATGTATAATACTAGTTTACCTAAAACGAAAGCATATTTTTGAATATATTTGAGGAAATATAAATTATTTTTTAACGATTATATTTTTCTTTTAATCTACTCTATAAGACAAATGAATTGGTGAAAGAATCATGTCGATATCACTTTCTAAACACTATATAAAAAATAAAGCACTTTCAACATATTTTATTTTATTTCTCGGCTCTTAAGGCGCATTGGACGGAACGCTCGGACACGTGTCGACTACTTTTCGATGTAGAATCACCAGAAAAAATTTGGTCCATATCGGTGACCCCATCGCTGTATACTCCCCTTGTAAGTTAAAATAGGATCAATAGAAGCTCGCTTAAAAAATTATCCTCAAATCAGGATCGTGTTCACTCGGAAAATCGTATTTTTTCCCATTTAACTCTCTTGGATATAATTTTTGACGAGTTATAGTTATAGGAAGACTTCTAGCTATGAAAAGAATAAAAGTCCGTCACGCAGGAGCTGCATAACTGAGCACTTTCCTCAGAATTTGGGTAGTGTAGACTGCTTTCCAGAACAATTTGCTTAAAATATCCTACATAAATAAAATAAAAACGTGAATAGTTCTCATTTTGTAATGAGTAACTGATCAATTATTAATTTGCATCCAGAGTTATGTTTACACATGGTACCTACTACACTACGTAATAAATACAAAAATCCTCATATTATCGTATTTTGATCTAACGCAGGAACAGGATACAGTCACTCTAGTGGTAGAAAGCGCTCCTTGCGGCGGCTTTGTGAACCTACGTCTGCCGGCTTTTCTATTCAAATATATTACAAATTAAACCCCCGCTTTCCGATTGACCGATTCAGCTCATTTTTACAACACTTCTTTCTCATGAGTTACCCACGACGTATACAGCGTTTCGTTACAATACAGCAGAAATTACGACCGGTATGAGTATATTAGGAATTTGGGTCCGGAGTAAACCCCCCCTTCTAATGAACCGATTTAGTTTCTTTTTACAACACATATTTACCTGTAGATTACCACTACGAATACCGAGTTTCGTCGAAATATACCAAAAATCACGGCTGGTAGTGGCGAATTGGTATTGTGGGTCCGGAGTAAACCCCCCCTCCTAATGAACCGATTTCGTTTATTTTTACAACACGTATTTACCATTGGATTAGCACTACGAATACCGAGTTTCGTCGAAATATACCAAAAATCACGGCTGGTAGTGGCGAATTGGTATTGTGGGTCCGGAGTAAACCCCCCCTTCTAATGAACCGATTTAGTTCATTTTTATATCTCACTTTTCTCTCTATATTAACACTACGAATACCAAGTTTCGTTGAAATATAACAAATATTACGGCTGACATAGTCAAATAAGTGTTATGGGTTCTGGGTAAACCCCCCCTTCCGGTGGACCGACTTTGGTGGTTAACGAACTCTTTCAATCGTTTGTTAATTGAATGCTATATACCAAGTTTCGTGACGAAAAAACAAAAACTCTGGCCGCTATCGTGTTAACAGACACACACACACATATATATATATATATATATATATATATATATATATATATATATATATATATAGATATAAATTTTAACGGGGGTCATTTTCGGTGTCTACTAGGTAGGATCGATAAAGATTTGAAGAAATTTTTCAAAAATTCCGTCATGAGTCCAACCTCAATAGCTACTTTCCTTCGGAGGAAAGTGCTAAAAATGTGAAATAGAAAGTTACATGGTAGTATTACTTCTTAATAAAAGCCCTACAAAATCGTTTGTCAGACAAATTAGTGCTTGTAATGTTGAGTGTAAGCCCTCAACTGCTTTATTGTTTTTTCTCTTCATTTAAGTTGTTATTATTTAATGATTGTAATAGAGCTTTCATTAGGAACGAGCTAAAGTCGAGTGAGAGGGAGAGGGAATTATTTTTGCTTGTAGTTTGCTACTCTCAATTTTAATACTTACGTTCGATGGAAGGCACTCTTATTATGCCGGCCATCGACAGTTTTCTGGTGCTGTTTTTATGTTGGTTTTTACCCCGCTCCACGTGTTTCCTTTATTTTACCAAATGCCAAGAAAGAAATTTTCAAAATAATTAAATACGAATAAAATGATCCCAAACCTCTCCGTGTTTTCTTTCGAAGAGTGTCGTTTATGGTAATTAATCACGCATAATATGCTTCATTCGAAGGAATCCCCCCCCCCTCCTTTGTTATTTAAACATTAGCCTGAATAAAATAATGAATAATTTGTCTGGATATATGGAATTGCCTCAATTAGGGGCCCGAACTAAATCTTAGACCTTAGTTATATTTTATGTCACTTTAAATATAACTAGGCATTTTATTGTGGTTCTTATTTTTTATATAAATATGTCAGAACAGTACAAAAGTACTTCATTTTAACTTTTAGATGTCATGATTAATTAGAACTTCAATTTAATTACAGATAAAACAATTGCAATACGAACAATCATAAACAAACACAGTATACACGTGACTAACTCGTGGCTGCATGGCCCTATCTCATTGGTACAAATGGCCCGTCGTTGTCATTTCGCCCCAAATTTTGCAGTGGCTTATTTTCACGTTATAATAAATTATATTGTCTTTAGAAGCTTGATTAATTTTTTTTTTCGAAGCTGTAAGTCTTAAAATGTTGATGAACTGTAAAATTTGTGGCTGACTAGAGGAGTATACTGTGGTGGGGTCCCCGATCTGGTCCTTTTTTTTCTGGTGATTCTGCATCGAAAACAAGTCGAATTTTTAAAACGTTACGTTACTTTTTCGCTTGTAAATTTTTAGTCTCCTCCAGACTGTGGAAAAATATTATTTTTGGTTTTCATATTTACCACATTAGGATTTCTTGAGGTGCTCTTTTTAAAGCTGCTATTATTTTTTTGTGGGGAAAAGTTTATAATTCTAGTTAATTAGAAATCGTGAGTATATTTTGAATTTATTTGACGAAATATAAATTATTGTTTAACGATTGTATTTTTCCTTTAATCTACTCTATAAACCAAATAAATTCGTGAAAGGCTAATGTCAATATAATTTTTAAACTCAAGAAATAAAGTAAAGCATTATAAACCTATCTATATTTTTTTTATTATATTTCTCATTGGACAAAACGCCTGGTACATTTTTCGTATATTTTTCGATGCAGAATTGCCAGAAAAAAATGGGAGAAATCGGTGACCCCACCCTTGTAAGTGAGCCAATTATGTAGCATTGTGTAATATATGAAGGCCATGTTAAGATAATTGTTGATCTTTGCTTGTCGCGTTCTATAGACTGTTTGGTTGGTGTTCTAAAAAATACCAATTTTTTTTTTTCGAGATTATCTTATCTTTTCGTTCCTTAATTGTAAAGTAAGAAGTTCGATTATTTGGCTAATAAAAAAATCTTCAAATCCAATTGACCAACTTCGGCTTTGAATTTGTTTTTTCAGCACCTTAAAAAAATAAATAGGACACCAGATATTTCTTAGGAAATCCTTTTCTTTATTGAAGCGACCAGATAATGATTATGAGACAGAACATTTTTTAAGTTTGAAAAATGGTAATAGTCTTTGTGATTTATTAATACACCTCGCTTCCTCCAGGTATGCAGCCTGTGGTGTCTTGTTATCTAAACATGGCCGACAGGGCCTCCCATGGAAGCTTCTTGTATTTAATCTTTGACCGAATTAAAGACTTTCCAGTCCTAAGTATTCATTAGTTAGAAGTTTAAAATATGAGACAGCTCCAATTAACCAATCTTGACTAATTAAACTGGCTCGAGTAATTTACTTTTGAAAGGGACTTTAAAAACCCCATCAATTGGATCATAACTTTCTCAAGGAATGTTCTAATTGGAGGTTTCTGTTTAGGTTAATGTCAATGCATCGTATTTGAGGTTTTTGTGATTGTGTTAAATACTGTATTCGGTATTTACCTTTTATTTCATCTTCGGGCATTGTTCAATTTTGCGGTAATATTTTACAAAAATAATAATAACATTTACAAAATCTAGTTCAGTTCTGGTTTCGATGTTCCAAACGTACAAGAGCACATATTTTAACATTGTTGGAACAGTTGCAGTTTCATTATGCATTTTTTTTATGCACAATTCTCTTACATTTTTATACTTTTAGGCTGAAGATATATTTTTCATATAAGATATTTCGGTCAATTAGTACTAGTGACGGGCAATTCTGAAATTAAATACGAATTTCGTAGGTAATTGTAAGTAATCGTGAAATCTATCCATATCGTAGATTGATCTGAGCCCAGGAAATCGTTCTTTTGAATCGATCTGAACACGCCGATCATTTTTGTTGATCGATCTTTTCATTTCGATTTGAATCGATTCAAAAGATAGAATCATGTTGGAGAACTTTCCATCACTACTGGAGAGTATTGAAGAAACCCTGGGCTCTTTCAATTAAACGATTATTTCATTGGTAAAATTAAATACGTCCAGTTCTTACATTAAGTTCCAGTTCCTTTTTGTGAAGTACCTGGGCGTGTTTCATTTTACTAAAGATCTTCCTTCTTTGCCAGAAACCTCAAACTAAGTACTTTGAAGTATTTATTTCTTCTAAGATATCTTTTCTCACATATCGTCGATACAAAAGCAAACTAACGAATATGAAAATCACCACTTTTCAGAGTGGAAAAGTATTTATTCCTAACTTTTTTTTGGACAGATATTCGGCAGATTTGACCTTTTGATAGTGGAATACTGTCCCTTTAATAGAGTGAAGTCAGATTGAAGAATTTGCCGTAAATAAGTCCAGCAGAAATTATTAAAGATGGACAATGAAAGATGCATTTTTTCATATTCGTTAGTTTGCTTTTGTATCGACGATATCATCGAGCTATAGAGGCCTGTTAAGAGAGCTTTTGCAGATCCTGTAATATTGTTGCCTCTGGTGTCATAAAGGAAAAGAGAAAGATTGAGCGTTCTCTTGCGAAAATGTACACCAAGAAGGTTCTTCTTTGATACCGTCTTCGTAAAATCCATAGGGTTCATAATTTCTGGGGGAGAATAAAATATCAGAAGTTCGGTATAAAAGAATTTTCCTCTAGGGACACGTGCCCGGGGGGAGAGCCGAGAACAATTTAATCAGAACGGGATGAGTCAGGATGGCACTTAGGAGTTTGACGGCTTTTCATCGATGGGAGCATCCCTGCTCTTTGCCGACTCATTTCACTGGCTTTTTGTCAGGGGAGTGAAGTGAAAAATGGAATACTATGGAGGAAAATGATTGAGCGTTTTTACAGAAGGCATCGTTTCCTGTTGTCCGTCATATTTTCCTAAAAGCCCCATTTATTCGCTCAGCTGGGGCTGCGTAAAACGTTTCGAAAGCATATGATTTCATGCATTTAAACCATTCATTAATTTATTATTATCGAAGTGGGGTTTCTCCGTATCCTACCAAAATAAATAATTATGTACACACTTGTATTTGCTGGATATTTAAGAAGTATCGGACGGTTCGCGCTGGACAGCCTGCTGTTTTCTAGTCCGCTTTTGGTGGCCAGGTATACACTCGCATGACTGCAGTATGCATGTATCCAGTCTAATGCATGCGTTGTGTATTTCTTGGCCACTTACTGACAGAAACAGGAGAAGGATAACTCTCCTCCAAGCTGAAGCCAGTGCTTGATTGTGTACTTCTTGAATATCCTTAATCTTACGGGCTAGTATGGCATCGGAGCACCGCTCACACTGCTTCCATGTCAAGATTTTGACATTATTCCCTCTGGAGCAGACATCACTCTAGGTTCCTGTATGCCTAGGATAGACTTTCAGTCCACCAATTCACGTGGGCAGTGCATTTTATAAGCCATTGCTAGATAGATCTCCCAGGGAAGGTGAACCTGGGGTGTGTACTGTAGGTGGCCTTATTTCTGTGTGCGGTGTACTGTTCCTCGGGAACGGAGGTTCGTAAAGCCCCAAGCAACTTGCTTTTTTTCAAACAATTCTAACAATAAACTGAGCATATACGATAGAGCCTAATTTGGATCTGTATTAGTATCACGTTTTTCAAGCAAGTAATTTGATACATTTGATGTCAATGTGGAACATTTGCTACTTTTAGCGCGGTTCCTCCCTCCCCCATAGGGAGGAACCCCGCTTATAAGGTTGATCTCATGACGCAATCCAGAAGTGCCGACTAGAAAATTTTGCGTTTCAGAACCCCTAGAGACCGAAAATGATGGTATGTATATATATATATATATATATATATATATATATATATATATATATATATATATGTATATATTTATATATATATATATATATATATATATATATATTTATATATATATATATATATATATATATATATATATATATATATTTATATATATATATATTTGTCTGTTCGCTCTCTAGGTAGAAGACGAAAGGTCCAATTTTGATGAAATTTGGTACAAAAATCCGTCGTCCAATTTGAAAGGTCAAATTCGTTAACCAGCAAAATCCGTCCACTGGAAGATGGCGTTTGGGGCGAAATTCGCGCAAAAAAAATCGTAACGCTTACGTTTTTGAGTTCATAAGCTTGTAAGCTTAAGCACTCGTTTTATAGGCTTCTTGGGCTAGGAAAACGAATGAAACCATTTTCAAGGCGATAGCATTAACTGTTTTTGAGAAAATTGGAAAAATAGTTTTTGAATATCGTTTTTGGTTTGGGTACTTAGAATCATGGGATTCAGTTAAAACATTTTCTGCATGTTCTACTTTCATTAAAACTAATATGTTGAAATTTGTGTTACGTTTGGAGTTAAGGAAGGGTTAGAATAAAATATTTTATTAACAGACATAAAAAGTTTTGGTAACTTTGTATACTTTCCTTAATATCTCGAAAAAGGTTGAGAATCTTGGTAAACGGAAGAATATCATTAGAAAGCTTACTAAATGCTCTACAAAAAAGGTTCTGATGAAAGTTTTGATTAGACGATGTCAATCGGAGAAATAAGTGCTTAAAACTTTAAAGTAATTGATTTCGCTAATTCGAACGGTTCTTTTTGTCTGTTTTTATTCCTTGTTATTTTTTAACTGCTTATAGTTGGATAATGTATTTGATATTAAATTAGGTTAAGAAAAATAATTTAATCTTAGAGATATGGATTTCCAAGATATAGCTTTTCAAATGCCTAGCGGGGTCCTTCCTAGGGCGGGGACCCATCCAGGTAAGATCGTAAATAAGACCTTTCTTGAAAGTAAAGATGGAACTGTCAACTTTGGTCCTCCTCTGCCTCCCGGCACTTTCATTTTTGACGAAGGCTACCAATGAGTAGCCAAATCGTCCTAAATATAGATTTTTTTAACAAAAATCGTATTGAGGTATCTTTAGCCGAATCCCAACCATTCCATCTTTACTTATCACCTCGAAGGCTAACTGTCTAATCTTTATGCTTTCTAGAAATGTGGACCCAAAATAACAGCTTCTATCTTAATCATTTTAAATGAGTCTAGAGATAAGAACGGAACGTCGCTAAGATGATGCAGTTCCTGCGAGTCGGACTTTTTCTGTTAAGGGTAATGCTACGTTGTGTGATCAAAATCAAATTTTCTTCAATTTATAAATAACAAATACATCAATATTTTTCAATTATTTACATCAAACTGTCTATTTGGGATGTTATAGTATTAAAAAACTAGGGGCCGCTGTGCCAGACGAATTTGTTGAATAAGTATTCCTTCTACTTGATCTGTAACGTCTCTGCTTCAATCCTATGTATACTGTCACGTGTAAATTTTATGGTTTTGTCATATATGATGGATTCTTTGAAAGGTTTTGTCAAATATGATCGAATCCTAGTTAGTTATCTATTTCGATTCATAAGATGTTTGTGTGTTCTGATCTGCGTTAATCCAGAGGATCTCCTGTAACACAGCACGTTTCCCGCTCGGCTGCTCCCCAGTCCACCGCCCTTGGAACTTACATTTAAATTGCTAATGTATCCATGTCGGAATTTAAATTACTAAAACCTCTGGGAGGCCTAAGAGCCGCTTGCATGTTTTATCAGCGTCATTTATCATGTTTCATGCATGCAATAGTTACATTATAGTTTTTTTTTGTTATTTATTATTTTAAATGGCCTTTTTCGGTGGGGGGGGGGTCGAAAATGAGTACGAATCAATCGAATGACGTTTACTCGTTATTTCATTTAATATCTACGCTTAAGCTATCTGTGTTCTCATGCTTTGTAAAAAAAGGTTTTTTGGGAATAGCTGATGAGAAACAGTTGTCAATGCTATTGTTACTAGTATTGCCTCTAATAAGGGGGGTGGGTGCACGACGTGGCCCTAAAGGATTCAAACGAGAATTTTTGTATTTGTAGTACTCAACTAGAAAGGGTCTTGTTAGAGTAAGAAAACGCATGTCTAAAGCATTTCGCTGAAAAAAAAAATGTTGACAATTTATCTGTAATTCTTAACATTTGTAAGTGAAAAATGTAGCTTACCTTTGAAATTCAATATCTCGCCTTGAAATAACCCGACTTATACTTACTTGAACAAAGACCAATTTTCAAACCATATAACCCTATAAAAGTCCGTCACGCAGGAGCTGCATAACTGAGCACTTTCCTCAGAATTTGGGTAGTGTAGACTGCTTTCCAGAACAATTTGCTTAAAATATCCTACATAAATAAAATAAAAACATGAATAGTTCTCTTTTAATTTTGTAATATGTAACTGATAAATTATTAATTTGCTTCCAGAGTTATGTTTACACATGGTACCTACTACACTACGTAATAAATACAAAAAACCTCATATTATCGTATTTTGATCTAACGCAGGAACCGGATACAGTCCCTCTAGCGCTCCTTGCGGCGCCTTTGTGGACCTATGTCTGGCTGGCTTTTCTATTGAAATATATTACAAAGTAAACCCCCCTTTCCGATTGACCGATTCAGCTCATTTTTATAACACTTCTTTCCCATGAGTTACCCACGTTCACCCAGCAGAAATTACGACCAGTATGAGTATATTAGTAATTTGGGTCCGGAGTAAACCCCTCCCCCCCCCCTCCTAATGAACCGATTTAGTTTATTTTTACATCACATATTTACCTGTAGATTACCACCACGAATACCAAGTTTCGTTGAAATGTAACAAATATTACGGCTGGCAGTGGCAAATTGGTATTGTCGGTCCGGAGTAAACCCCCCCTCCTTATGAACCGATTTAGTTCATTTTTATATCTCACTTTTCTCTCTATATTACCACTACGAATACCAAGTTTCGTTGGAATATAACAAATATTACGGCTGAAATGGTCAAATTAGTGTTTTGCGTTCAGGGTAAACCCCCCCTTCCGGTGGACCGATTTTGGTGGTTAACGAACTCGTTCAATCGTTTGCTAATTGAATGCTATATACCAAGTTTCGTGACGAAAAAACAAAAACTCTGGCCGCTATCGTGTTAACAGACATATATATATATATATATATATATATATATATATATATATATGCATATATATATATATATATATACAGGGTGTCCCGTAAATGTCTAGTCATATTGTGAGGGGTGATAGAGGACCCTTAGGGGAACAAAAAATGTTCTATGACGATTTCCCGAATTCTCGCCCATAAGGGAGAAAACGTCGTTTTATTGTTTTTTCGAGACAAACGTACTTTTTAGAAGTATAATCGTTGTAGCTCCGTCCCAGGTGGTACTACTTAAAAGGGTGTGAAACCAATCGAAAGCTGAATAAATTTACTATAAGACTAGTTGGGAGTAAACGTAAAAATGAATGATTGTAAGTATGTATATCTTACAAAAAGAAGGCAATTCTAAATTTCCTGACATTTTATTGATATTTCTTTCCAGCGTTACTCCTCAATGGGCAGGATCTGAGATTTCCGGGTTTCAGAAAAACTTCCTCTCATTTAACCAGCTTTCCATTCATGTATCACAACCCTGTGTTATTGAAGCATTTGAACGGTTTAAGTACAAAAGTTTAAAAAAAAACATGGATCTGTGAAAAGAAAATTATGTTTTTTTCTTCAGTTTATTTAAAAAGCTGAAGGGAAATATTTATTTTTATAAATGTTTACATAAATATTAAGTAAATATTTACTTAAAACAATAAAAAAAAATTACTTCCACGAATATAAAAAAAAATCCTAAAACAGTAAATAAATAAAATACACATTTATTTTGAATTTGTTAATTCAGGTAACTAATACTGGGTCCAGGAGGCGGCCATTAAGGAACCCCAACCACACATTAACCTCAAAAATTACTATTTTTACCTATATCACGAATTTGAACAGATTTTTACAGGACTATGTACAT